>JAYDZE010544592.1:2565-14177 GCA_034509125.1 Monilaria moniliformis | reverse complement strand
ACCATCAGTCTCTACGGTTTTTTTAACACATAGACTACGGTTTAAAACCGTAGTCTATGAGCGTTTTTCTTGTAGTGACTCCTTCCATGGGCAACTTGGTATCCTTAGTGCTGGTTGGAGAACATGCAATAGGGTTGGTTACCTGAGTCGGACTCCCGTGCTCGACTTCTTCAACTACTACCTCCACATGAGTGGCATGGTATACAGTTGTTTCTTCCACCACTTGGATATGTGATGCATTGGTTGTTTCCACTGTCTGCCTGATAAGAACCTTAGTAGGGGCACAATGGGCGTCTGTCCATATATTAGCAGCATACGCAATCGGCCAGATTTTTGCTAATTGACCGCAATAATTCACATCATGAAGCAAAGAGAATCGAATCCTGAACTTCTTGACAAAATAATCTCAATTATCAATCAGACCATTGTTCATACGCCAACGGAACCGAGGATTGGTCAAAGCATTCATGCGCACATCTAATGCCGTGAGTGAGTTCGGTATCGATGATTCGTTTGACATCAATGAAACACCAATTGATATTAACATAAATACAAATGAAAAATGGAGAAGGTTTTAAGCACCCTCAAGTTCCAAAATAGGGGATGAAAAAGAGAGATAACGTACCGAGAGAATACACGTAAGGTGAAGAACAAAGTCTTCTTCAATTATGGGCGAAACCTCATAGAAGATGGAACGGTGAATATTATGTGTCTTATCAGAATATGTTTGTCGACACAAATCCGCCTTTATTATACTGACTGTGATTAATAAATTTTAAATATGGATTAGTGGATTCTAAGACTATCCACAACCATATCCCTTCACAATATCTTTCCTTCAACTATTCATCAATTATTCACGGGCTCTACATCATTTTTTACCTCATCTCTTACCTCATCAACTATCCTATCCATTCACCATCAATTTTCCCGCACTATTCATCAGTCTTATCTCTTAATTTTTTACTCATTTCTTATTTCTTATATTTATGATATATTCTAATTAAATTGAATTTCTAATTTAATTAAAAATACTAATTCATTATAATAAAAAATTACATAATTAAAATCATAATATTACATTATTGAAAGCCGAAAAATACATAATTAAAAATCCTAAAATTACATTATTGAAAGATGAAAATCACATAAAATTAAAATCCTAATCAATCATCAAACGGACCAAATCGCACCCAAATTTCATAGACTAAATCGTGTTGGATTCAATCTGAGTTGACGGCATCACACAACGACTCATGACGTCTTAGGTATTCCCGAAATTCTTGATTAGCATCTTGATTTGTAACGTCCATTGCGGTCGAGTAGTCGATTATATCTATCCAATAAGGAGCGTTCACTCATTCATCCTCGATAATCATATTGTGCAATATAGTGCACGCATACATGACATAGGCAATCCTATCCCTGCACCACATATGTCCCGAGCCTTTAATGATTGCGATCCGTGCTTGGAGAACGCTGAATGCTCGTTCCACATCTCTACAAGCGGACACCTACTTCTGCGCGAAACAAGCTCTTTTGGGCTTGATTGGACATGAGAAGGACTTCATGAATGTCGGCTACCTTGGATAAAGGTCATCGACAAGATAGTAGCCCATGTTGTAGTGACGTCCATTGGCCGTTAACTCTATCGCCGGTGCCCTACCGTGCAAGACGTCGTTGATGTTGTCCGGGTGGTTGGTGAAGTTTATGTTATTGTTCGTTTTAGGGACACTAAAAAATGTATGATAAATCCAGAGTCGGTGGTTGACGACTGCTTCTAGCACAATCTTCGGATGGAAGCCTTTGTGGCCGTTAGTGTATTCGTCTCTCCATGCCATTGGACAACTTTTCCACTATCAATGCATGTAGTCGAAGCTTCTAAGCATGTCGGGGAACCGTGGTATGCATTGTGTACACAGAGCAATTGTTGGCAGTCGTAGGTTATGAGCGCATACAAATATTCTGCAACGAATGCATTGTGAATGCTCTTGCCGTCCAAGCCGGTCCGGTCGCTGCTGGAAGTATTCTTCACGCACTGCCAAGTTATTTGCTATGCGCACGAATAAATCCTGCGCATATGGAACCAGCAACGAATTACTTCTTACCCCCATCGTGGCTAGTCGGAGAAATAATCCTCATTTTTTTTACAAATTGAGGTCGACTATATACATCTTTTAGATATAATTCTTTTCGTTTTACTTATAATAGTTTTACTTTATTGTAACATGTATATCGAAATAATTATATATATTTTCTTTACTAAAAAAGTTTAACATTTACAATAATTAATTTTCACGCTACATTAAATTTTAAATATAGCAACTAAGCTTTAGGTGTGGAGCCGAGAAATGCAAGGGGTAGGGGAAGTACTATTTCATTGACTAATATATAATTAATATTCTTTTTTCAAGATAATATGGTCGTCTTCATTATGGCTTTTCTTTAGTTCTTATCCGTTTCATTCAATTTTTGTCTGTGTTAATGGCAGTACTTGAAAAAACATTGATACAAGAGCTCTCTAGTGCTTCTCTACACCGGCATTGGCATAGGCCGAGAGGAATAACATTCATACACAATTGAAATTCAAAAAACAAAAAAAAAAAGTAAAAATAATTGGGGATGGGTGAAGCCTACCCTTGGCTCCACATAGATCCGCCCCTAGGTGACCTTCTTTGACCAGTTCAAGAACTTTTGGGAATATTATTATTGCTTAGCAACTTAGCTTCGAAGAAGTTTCCACTTTGGGAAATTATGCAGACAAAATCAAATAAAATCTGCAGCACGTGAACTCCAAAGCTGATTACAATTATGAGACCAACTAATACCAATTTAATATTTTATGTGTCGCATTCAATAATGACAGCCTACCCATATTTCCTGAATAAATTATATAAATTGCAATTATATTGGAAAATTCACGTGATTATTGCTATAAAGGTCAACTTATAGAAGAAACAAACGAGATCAAGTCTCAAGATTTAGAATTAAAGAAGAAAACAAAACCTAAATTTCCAGAAGACAGACTTTTATTTGACTACTAGAAATAGTTAGTAAAGCTAATGTATCATTTGAGAGAAATATTCTTCCCAAATAAGATAGAAACTATCACATGTGCTATCCTATAAAGAAAGGATGTGTAAAACAATTTGAAAAAACAACACAATACAATTCTCAGCTATTGCTCAATCTCAATACGATATCTTCCTTTCCAACCATCCTCTTGATCCATATCTAACAACTTACACGTCAAGAATACTAGCATTCCAAAAATGGCGTTGCCTAATCCAGTAGATGCCACCCAAGAGCTTCTCGATGCTCAATCTCATATTTGGAATATCATTTTCAACTACATAAGTTCAATGTCCCTAAAATCCGCGATTCAATTAGGCATACCCGATGTGATCCACAAACACAATATGCCTATAACACTTTCTCAATTGGCCGACGCCCTCTCCATCAACAAAGCCAAATCCCACGGCCTCTTTCGCCTAATGCGAATTCTAGTCCATTTCAAGATCTTCGACAAGGTCAAGATCTCTACGGACGAAGACGAGGAAGAGGCCTACTCGCTCACAAGGGCTTCACGTCTCTTGCTGAGAAACGAGCCCTTGAGCTTTGCCCCTTTCGCGCTCGCCATGATTGATCCGATCATGGCGGACCCGTTCTATAATGTGATGGAATGGTTTAAAGATGAATGCCCATCTCCATTCATTACCAGAAATGGGAGGAATTTATGGGAACTTGCAGGAAATGATATGGTTTATAATCAACTGTTCAATGAAGGAATGGCTAGTGATGCGAGGTTTGTGGGAAGCATACTTGTGGAAAAATGCAAGCATGTTTTTGAGGGTTTGAGAACTTTGGTGGATGTGGGCGGCGGCACTGGCACGGTGGCGAAGGTCGTTGCAGACGCCTTTTCCGGCTTGAATTGCGTCGTGCTCGAGCTCCCCCACGTCGTTGCCGGGCTTGAGGGATCTGAGAATCTGAGCTTTGTTAGTGGAAACATGTTTGAGTTCATTCCACCTGCTGATGCAGTTTTCCTCAAAGTATGAAAATCTGTCATTTCAATATGAACAATACGTCTCGTTTTTGTGGGTATATGTCTGTCTTTTATAGGTCGTGTCTTAGTTGCAATTGTTTTAGAAGATGGTGTTATAATTGATAACTAACTCTTTTAATTAACAGTGGATATTCCACGACTGGAGCGATGAAGATTCTATTAAAATCTTGGAAAGATGCAGAGAAGCAATACATCCAAGCAAAGAGAATGGTGGGAAAGTGATTATAGTTGAAATGGTTGTGGATTGTGAGAAACAACAAGATGAGGCCATTGAAACTCAGCTCTCTATGGATATGTTGATGATGACTGTGGTTACCGGAAAAGAGAGAACTGAGGTAGAGTGGGCTAAGCTATTTTCTGCAGCTGGCTTCCTAAATTACAGGATCACTCCTATCTTAGGGTTAAGGTCTGTAATCGAGGTATTTCAATGATGATTAATAGTGTGAAATAATATTTCGTTTCTGTTTTCCATTGTATTGGTGTTGCTCGTATTGTGGCGATACCGTCTGGACACATGTTAATGTGCTTTTTTAATCCAAATTGTGGGGATGCCGTCTGGACTTGTTAATTTGGAATAGAATTGTAAGTTAAGGTGCATGCCTCTTGACTATATTATTGTGGTGATGCCTATTTAAAATTCCCATTGGGACTCTTCTAGCCCTTATGTTTGCAACATTTATGTTGTATCACAAAAACCACATGTTGCTGCATGCCAAACAATATTTAGACTTGTTTATTTATACATCTATACATAGACTAATAGGATGCTACGTACAACACGAGTAAAACATGAAAGTTAACTAATAAATAAATATATATGATACATATAAATACCACAACTTTAGAGAATTTTAGGCCATCCTTAACCCAGCCTCAAAAAATCCAGCCACAACTCAATTTTCAGCTGCCACGTCAGCATTTTACTTTTCAGCCACAATACCATTATCACAACCCCAAACAATTCAGCCCCAAATCAGCCACAACTCATTTCTTATCATTTTTTTCATTTTTTTAATACTTCAATTTTAGTTAGTTATTTTAATTAACTTATTTGTAAAATAAAGACAAGAAATTCGAAAGTTACTTAATAAAAATTTGAAATTACTTAATTGGAAATCCTAAATTACATTAACTAAAAAACGAAGCATACATAATTGAAATTCCTAATATTAATTAGGAATTGCAGCTTTTGTTCTTCCCAAAATCTGCATTATAAAATCACATCACACTTATTTATAATAAAAAATAAAAAATAAAAAATTAATTAAGGGTGGCCACCACATTGCGGCAGACCACCGTTATTGCCGCCGGATCGCGGCCGCCGCAGCCTGGCCACCAGCCGCTCCAGCAGCTGAATGCCCGACTACGGCGCGACTGCCTCGCCTCCAACCCCGCCCCGCCGCAGCCGCCCCTTTTTTTCTCCATTTCCCAGCCACGCTAAGGGTGCTCTTACCCTGTAAGTGTTCAAATAATTTGGAATTTCAAAGGTGGAACTTGAGTCACAAATAGCTCTCAATGAACTTATTAGCTCTCGCAGTTAGCAAAATATTTTCCCCTATAACTTATAATAAGATTAGAAAGTACCAAAGATAAAATTAGATGTTTATCTGTTAATATTAGCAAAATATTTTCCATGTAAATTATCCTTGTCTTATTTTTTTATTTGAGGACAATCTCCTAAATTTATTGAGAGAGGCCAAGTCTGAGAGGGAGACGTCTTGTAGAGTAAGAATATGTGTTAAATTAGATGTTGATAAAATATTTCTCCTTCAATAAAATTGAGGATTCGTCATTTAAAAGGATTAGTGTGTGTGAGAGTGTAGCTCCTAAAGAAGTAGAATGGCCTGTCAAATGGTTGGTGATGGGTTGGCCGAAGAGAAGATACAAAAAGGCTGACAGTGGGCTTTGATTGCTCTAGGGAGTCCAGCTCGTCAAGCGAACGGGGGGACATGACAATAGATCCATGGCAGGAACTCTCTACGGCCTTAATAAAACTTTGAGAATAAAACTCCTACATAGGCAAAATCTCATGAATGAAAAAGAGCCATCTAAAAGGCGTAAGACCAATAATCCAAAAACAAAGTAATACTAAGTTACTTCTTTAGTGTTGGGCTGATGACCGATATACTGATTCTAATATACATCTACATAAACAAACTGGGCTGGATCATTTATTTCTGAAAGACCTAGCTTAGGCCCGACCCACCTCAATCACAAATCTGGGCCAGACTGGATCTAAAATCTCATAGGCTAACCTAGGTCTTGGTCGGGCTGTGCCAGCCCGACTCAATTAACACCTCTAGATCCAACTACATCATTGTATGTTGATATATCAGTACCGACTCAAAAGTTTTCATAAAATTTCTTATATTTGGAATTGACATCATCAATATATGCTGAGATATTGGGCCTCAAAATCTTGTACATAAGATTTCTCATATGTAGGCTTGCCACCATCCACATATGCTGTAACACTTGGTCTGGGCTCAAAATATTTTACAAAAGTTTTCTTACCAACAGATTGAGACCATCAGCTTCAAAGCTGGATGACTCTACGACGGTGTGATAATCGTTCTTTTCCTCAGTGACATGCTGCCCTGGATCTTTTCTTGCATCGTTAACTCTTGCAAGCTACATTTCCATCAAATTCATATATTTAAAAACAAGTCCACCAAACGAAAAAGTTGATTAAGTTCATGCAGTAATTTAAAAAAATTACAACCTTGTTATTCAACTTGTTAAAACCACAGGACTTCATAATAGTATAGAGCACACAGACCAAAGATGTGGTAAGAATAAACTTCTAAGATATACTAAAAAGCATACGAAAATAATGTCAAAGTATTAAAGAGAAATTGGTATAAACTTAAAAACAGTTAAGAGGAATGGCAAAGTCGATAGTGTTCAGGGCTGGTCCTGGGTATAGGCTAGAAGTGCGATTGTCTAAGGCCCAAAACTAGAAACGACTATTGTTTAACTTTTTTTTTTTACAATTATGCTATGCATGGCTTTGGCGTGTTATTTATCAAGCATGGAGTTTTCTACTGAGAAAAAATAACATTAAGGTGATTTTATACAAACTTATTTAGTAAAATTTTAAATAAAAAAAAAATCACAAATTGGGCCATTTTAAAGCTCATAAATTAAGGAGAGGCTGCTGGCAATGGGAATCAACTTCTTAAATTACTCCAATAATTAAACGAAGCTCCAAGTCTCTCATCTCGACTACCCTCTAAACCTAGCGAATTCCAACCGGAGACTTGTCACGCGAAGTATAGCAATTAGTTGGGACATGCATTTTTTCAATTCAAGTATCGAAAACATGTGGGAAAAAAAAAACAAATTTAATACGTATATATTAAATGATTACCACATGCCCAAATCAAAACCTTTTAAACAAGAAATCTACACTTCTCAATAAAGAGTGGAATTATTTCACACAGATATTTCCTGACAAAAGAAAGAACAAAGAATCACACTCATGATACCATTGAAAGATAAATTAACTAGATTATGATATATATTAGATATAGACTTTGATTAATTAATAGTTATAATTATTAATTAATTAAAGCAAACAAAATATAATAAGCCTATAGACTCATGACATATTGGTGCTATTAGTATATATTTATTTATTGTAGAGAAATAAAACAGACATCTCAGAATATTTAAAAGAAAGAACGTGATGAAAACCACTTGTCAGTTATAATACGAAAAGTTCAATATAGATTTCCTAACTTTCTGTATTGAACTGTTGTGCCCGTAATTGTGCCTGCATCTGATCAACAGTGTGCGTTGATACCGATAGTCGTGAATTCATCTGCAGATTCCGATCAATTGCTCAAAAGATTGCACAAAAAGTAAGTTTTTCTAACTTTTGTGATTTAATTGCTCAACACATAAATTCAATTATGAATCTAGATTTGTCATTCTTGTTTGTTATGAATCTAGATTTGTCATTCTTGTCTGTTGTCTATTATGAATCTAGATTAGTCATTTTTATATGTAGTTTTCCATTGCGTAATCATTAAATGAAAACAAGAATTTCTAACAACCATATATATGCAATGCTTACCCTCTGCACTCTCCTACTTCATTTTGATATTCCACTGGTAATCTAATCTCCATTGTAAAACGTACCCTTTCTTTTCTTAATCAACATATATTAGCACAATCTAACAATTCCAATATTTTCAGGGTTCATCTGATAGAGCTGTTATCGACAGTCACATACAGGAAGTCCATTATCATTTTCACGTCCATTGTCAATCCTCGTCTCATATGCACCATGATGCCACAGATCATTCTAGTGATCTTCTTCTTCCTAAAGTAAAATAAACAAAGTGGGAAAGAAAGTAAAACAAACATTGAGCTCAAAATAACTGTGTTCATTGAACAATAGCTTTCAACTACATGGCCGACTTACAACTGAGCTTTGCATGTATTTATACACAAAAGAAGAAAGATTTAGAATGTTGCGCCTAACCCTAGCTGTTGAACCAAAACAAATAACTAGAACAAACAAACAAGATAGCAAAACAGAAAGCCGCTGCACAAGCGTCGGACAACGATCCTCTCACGTGCTTCTATCTTTGATACGAGGCACCAGCTTGCAATCCACGTGTCACGATGTCTTTCCAGCTAGGAGTGATAGGATGAGTTGGACTTGTGTTCGTTGGTGCTGTTTTTCGTTCATGTTCAACACTTCCCCTCAATTCAAGAGAGGATAGCGAAGAAACTCCAAGTTTATTTCGCAATCTCGCGAAGAATTGTTGGCTCAAGGATTTTGTAAGAATGTCCGCGATTTGATCAGAAGACGGCACATGACGAAGATCGATCTCTTTGGCTGCGACTTTGTCACGAACAAAGTGAACATCAAGTTCAATGTGTTTTGTTCTTGCATGAAGAATAAGGTTAGAGGCCAATGCAATCGCACTGAGATTATCTACCCAGATCACTGGAGGAGTCTTCGGTTTCATGTTTATCTCAGTTAATAGAGAACTGATCCAAGACACTTCTGCAGCTGCATGAGCTAAGCTTCGATATTCTGCTTCGGTACTTGATCTAGCTACCACAGACTGCTTTTTCGAGCTCCATGAAACAAGGTTCGTTCCAAGGTAAGTGCAGTATCCCGTCACAGATTTGCGATCATCTAAATCGGCCACCCAGTCAGAATCGGAGAAGGCCGAAACATTGAAATTGGATTTTTGAATGTGAATCCCATAATCTATTGTTCCAGCAAGGTATCGCAAGATCCTCCACAGCTTTTCAATGGGAATCAAGAGGTGAAGACATGAATTGACTAACCTTGTTCACGCAGAAACTAATTTCTGGTCGAGTTATGGTTGCATATTGCAACGCCCCAACTGTGCTTCTGTACAGTTTACCATCAAGCATAGGGTGTCCCTCGTTTTTACTCAACTGCAAGTTGGATATCATGGGAGTAGGACAGCCTTTTGCTTCAGACATGTTAACTTTATTCAAGAGATCCTTAATGTAAGCAGCTTGACTCAAGTGAATCCCTTGCTCAGTCTTTGCAAATTCAATCCCAAGGAAATGCCGCACTTCCCCTAAATCCTTAAGAGAAAAATGTCGATGAAGTTGGGAAATAAGCTGTTGGATGGAAGAGGGATTGGAGCCTGTGATCAGCATATCATCAACGTAGATAAGAATATATGTGACATCAGAGTTGCTGTGGCGGAAGAAAAGGGAGGCATCTGCTTTAGATTGTTGAAAACCAAGAGAAATAAACACAGCATGGATGGTAAGAAACCATGAGCGGGATGCCTGCTTTAGCCCATAAATGGCTTTGTTCAGCTTGCATACAAGGTGAGGAGACCCTTGTTCAAAACCGGGTGGTTGTTTCATGTATATGTCTTCTTGTAAATCACCATGCAAGAAAGCATTATTAACATCAAGATGAGTAACAAGCCAACCTGAGGTCACTGCAATGCTAAGTATCAGTCTGATGGTGGTAGGTTTAACCACTAGGCTGAATGTCTCAGTGAAGTCAAAGCCTGGCTGTTGAGAGAAGCCTTAGGCCACAAGTCTGGCTTTGTGTCGTGCTGTAGGGCCCGCAACATGTTTCTTAACTCGAAAAATCCAAGTACAGCCCACAAGATTCTTGTCTGGTGGAAGAGAGGTAAGAACCTAAGTCTTGTTCCTAAGTAATGCAAGATATTCAGCCAGCATGGCTTGCTTCCAAACTGGAATAAGTAAGGCATCATTAGCAGTTTTGCGAACCAAGTGATCAGAAGTTATGGCAGTGAAGAGTTTGGGCTTGAAGATCCCATCTTTAGCTCTAGTAATCATGGGATGAGTGGAGACAGTAGGCTCAACAGGTAAAGATGTAGGAGAAGAAGAACAAGATATCTCAGTGGGAGTTGAGCCAGAAGATGAGGTAGAGTTTGAGGATGGTGATGAGGGTGGATCAGGAGGCACATGAGGTGGGGAATTGGGAGCAGTAGAAGGAGGAACAGAATGAGGATTGCTGTTAAATATTGGAATTTGAGGAGGAGAAACTGAGGATGCATGTGGAATATATGGAATGGTGACAGAGAAATTAGGCACTGAAGCAGTTTGAAATGGGAAGGAGTTCTCATCAAAGATAACATCTCTAGTGACAATGACTCTACCTTGAGGAAGGAGTACCTTATAGCCCTTATGAGTGAGACTATGTCCAATGAAAGTTCCAGCTGAGGATCTGTACTGCAGTTTGTTAGTGTTATATGGTCGAGTGTGGGGATAGCAAAGACAGCCAAAAACTTTAAGGAGAGAGTAGTCAGGTTTGTAACAGAAAAGCTTCTCAAAAGGGGATTGATAGTAAAGAAGTTTAGTGGGAGTACGGTTTATCAGGAAAACAGCAGTGGAAAAAGCATCATCCCAAAACTTTGAGGGCAAGTTTGCTTGAGCAAGTAAGGCCAGACCTGTTTCAACCACATGTCTGTGCTTCCTCTTTGCCAAGCCATTCTGTTGAGGAGTGTAAGGACATGACACCCTATGTTGAATACCATGCTCCTGTAAAAAGCTAGTCAACGCTTGATACTCACCTCCCCAATCAGATTGCAGGGTTTTCAATTTAATATTCAGCTGATTTTCAACCATGGATTTGAAATGTTTAAAAACATTGCAAACTTCTCCCTTGGATTTTAATAAGTAAAGCCAGGTGTATCTGCTATATTGATCAATAAAGGTCACATAATAAGTGTAACTATTTCTGGAATTGACAGGGGAAGGACCCCAAAGATCACTATGAACTAGCTGTAAAGGTGCTGTATATTGGCTATGAGATAGAGAATAAGGCAGTTTGTGTGATTTTGCAATGCAACAAGGATGACATAGAAGACTTGTTTTCATGGAATTAAAGGGAATATTACAGCTGATAAGTGCTTTTTCTACTACATCAAAGGCTGGATGGCCAAGTCTCCTATGCCACAATTCAATACCAGAAACTACTGAGCTATGACTAGGAACAGAAACTGAACTGCTTGCTAGTGAAGCTGAACAAACAATAGGCAAACTATTGTGTCTTTTAGGGAAAGAGTAA
>JAYDZE010544581.1:0-14179 GCA_034509125.1 Monilaria moniliformis | reverse complement strand
GTTCATGGTGCGTATTCGGCAGGAGTTATGGCGGCTGAAAACTGTGAGAGGCATCTAATGCAGAGGATGGGGACGCTTGAAAGGAATCCCCTCATTGCTTGTCGGGAGGAAATTGTTGAAATAACTGTTCCTCTTCAGATCTCTAGATTGTGAGATTGTTTGCTTTTTCTTTTTTCTTTTTTCTTTTTTCCTTTTCAATTTGTGAGATTTGGCATAAGCCTACAATCTCACTGTGCAACTACTCCCTTCAATTTTATTCTCAAACTTCACTCTTCTTTGGATTATTTTTTTGTCTATTTTCGTAAATTATCACTTTGATAAGTTATATTTTCCGCAGTAATTAGTTATGAGCAAATCGACGATTGCTTTGAACAAACCTTACATTTGGAATATCTAATTCTTTTGAAGATTATTAGACGAAAATTATTAGAACTTGTATGAGTGCATTATGTATATAATATGTCTGTCCGGTGGTGTTAGGCTTGTGAAGAAAGAGAGAGCTTGAAATTAGTAGTGTTGGGCATAATTTTCGGATAAGAATTGAGTTATACAATAAAGACTTCCTCATTTACAACCCAACATCCTAATAAAATAAATTAAAAGTTATTTTCTTCATTACTTGATCATCTCCCACTATAAAGTCGTGGGCCGGAATTAAGATAGTGATAAAGATGTTAAAATAGTGATCAAGATAAAATTTTTATGAGGTTATTTTATAGATAAGATGTGAAATGATAAAAATACCCTTATTGCCAATATGTATATTTTTTAATATAAAAAGATTAGATATGTTATTGTTAATTAAATTATCTAAATTAATAATTTATTAACTAATAGTAAAATGATGTATATTTAACTGGTGATTATTTAAGGATATATGAAATTAATTAATTAATTTATATAGATTATGAATGATTAAATGAATATTAAGTTAATTAATAAAAAATGTGGTAAGGTAGAGGAGGCTCGGATTTGGAAAAAAATTCAACACCATTACTGCCTCAATTCTTCGAATCCGAACAACACAAAAGCCCACAAAAAATTCGAACAATTTCAACCACATTACTGCCACCAGTTAATGGAATCTGAACAACAACACAAAAGTCCACACAAATTCGAACCATGTTATCCAAAGAAAGGCACCCAGAAAATAAACATCATCACTGTTCAAATCTGTCTCAGATTCGAACAACAACACAAATTCGTCAAACCATCGAACCCTAATTATGGAGTAGAGGATGCTCAGATTTGGAAACCCAACATCACTACTGCCTCAAATCTCAAACTTGTGTCGAATTCGAATAACGACACAAATCTGTTGAACAATCGAACCCTAATTTTGGAGTAGAAAGGAGGCTTAGATTTGGAAAACCAAGAACAAAAAAAACCCACAAAAAATTTGCCCAAAATTAAGCAAGACGGCGGCCGTGGAGAAAGGCCATACTGCATCGGCGTCGGCCACCACTACCACCGGACGCAAGCACTACCGCCGAACAATCGGACCCTAATTTTGGAGAAGAGAGGAGGCTCAGATCTGAAAAACCAAGAACAATGAAATCCACAAAAACTCTGCCCAAAATCAAATGAGACGGTGGCCGTGGAGAAAGGTCATATTGCGTCGGCCACCACTACCACCGGACACAAGCACTACCACCAACTCCTGTTCCGAAAATCGCTGAAATTTTACAACATCATCACTGCCTTGACGGGAAAGAGATGGGGTAGAGAGTAGAAAGAGAGAGAGAACTACATCGACGAGAGACATAGAGAATAGAGAGCGAGAGAGAGTTGCATCAACAAAAGAGAGAAAGTAGGGAGGGAGTCGTTTTGGGCGACATCATAGCGCGCCGCGATTAAATTATCTTGACCTATCTTGACCCGACGGACCAGGATAAATTTTATCATATCTATCAAACAACTTATAATTACTATTGGGCCATAAATTTTTATCTTATCTTGCCTTTATTCTATCTATCAAATTGAGCTTAAATGGGAATGAATTGGGTTGATCCGAGCTTATTAGACCAAAACACAAAGATCAAGACAGTATTCAGAGGAAATTTAGTTGAAGGAAATCAGTCCCATAAGTATTTGATAGTATTTCTTTTTCGAATTCTCCTATTTAAAGATTTTGACATTCCCCATTTAGCCAAATTGTTGGCATAATACTAACAGTAATATGCAATGATTATGGCAATCATATAGGAAGGAGACCTGACCTTAATTTATAAAACTCCTTTTATTTTGGGTAGATATGCATTTTTAGGTAAGGTTGGTCAAGCATGCATGCAAATATCAGTGTGTAACATTCAAATAAATTAATGAAATTACATTCCAAAATCCACAGGACTTAGGAAAATAAATTTTAATAGAGTATATTTTTCTGTTTTATTTAAAGTTTCTATCTTGAACACGAATCCTGATATTAGTGAAAAATTCTGCAGTTTAGTTGAGAAGGAAATGTACGAGTCTGACCCGTCATCACTTCCTTTGGTCGGTGAGAAAAGTCCAACTCCCAAACCAACGCTTCACCCCACCCTACCCCATCCCACCAGTTCTTCCTTCTTCTTCTTCTTCTTCTTCTTCTTCTTCTTCTTCTTCAATTTTCTCTGAAATTCACTACTTTCTTATTGCTTCCTCGCACTCTTCTCTAAGCTAATCTTCTTCTTTCTCTCAGTAAGGGCTATGGCAAATACGCCTCACAACAACCTCAATGCTAAACTCGTTAGTCCCGTTCTCTCCACCATGATCACTGCATGTTCTGCTGCTGATTTCTGTTCTACTTTCAATGATTTTCGGGTTTTTATTTTTGTAGGTCTTACTTGGAGACATGGGCACTGGTAAATCAAGCCTTGTGATACGTTTCGTGAAGGGCCAATTTCTCGAATTCCAAGTAATTTTCCTCATCCCTGATCCCAATCTCCTAGTAGCTATGCCTCGTCGATTACACTGAGTTCCGCGTCTACCGTGCATTACAAAATATGCCTTGGATGTTTCTGTGATTTTGTGTGGATGAATGGCGGATACTGATCATAGATTATGCCTTTTGATAACTTCTGTTGTTATCATAAATTTGGGGTTATTTATGTATTCAATTAGTTTTTTTTTTAAGAATAAGATGTCCATGCTAGTTTGATCGATTTGTTTCTGTTTATTTCACAGGAATCAACGATCGGGGCTGCGTTCTTCTCACAGACGGTTTCTGTGAACAATGCCACTGTGAAGTTTGAGATCTGGGACACTGCTGGGCAGGAGAGGTATCATAGCTTGGCTCCCATGTATTATAGAGGTGCTGCTGCTGCGATCATCGTTTACGACATCACTAGCTCGGTATTTGCGCAACCCTCATTATGCATGTCATATAGATCTGATGAAATATATATATTAGCTGTTTGAATATCCATTGCTGAATTATTAGCAGTAAAAAGGTTTCTTTAACTGGAAAGTTTGAAAGTTCTCATTTTTATGCATCTCTATTGATCCCATAAATGTAAGTTCTACCCACTTTCCTGACGTTGCCATTCTTTTTTGGGCACCAAGCACTTATCTTGTTTCTATCATGTCTCTTTCACAAAGAATACATAAGGGTATGATTTCTGAGGTTGCTCATATGGATATTGCCTTTTGCTTGTGCTTGGTGATGTAGGATTCCTTTGCAAGGGCTAAGAAGTGGGTGCAGGAACTACAAAAGCAAGGTGCTTATATTTGGTTGTTTCTCCTTTGTGCTGCATGAGAAAAGCATAGGTCTAATGTCGTGAATCGGGTTGACCACTCATTTGATATAGACACTAGAGTATGGCTTGGGATCCCAGGGAATAAGGAAGGGACAAACACCATTTGTAGTTTGTTCTTATATTCTTTTTTCTTTCTATCTTTCTTTATGTATGTCCTGACACATGCTCACAATGTCTGCAGGTAATCCTAACATGGTTATGGCACTGGCTGGAAATAAATGTGATCTTGAAGACAAGAGGAGTGTAACTGCAGAAGTAAGTATTCTGTTTCTATTGGGATGCATTTATCTGTTCAAATAGCGGTTTTCTCCATCAGCCTTAGTTCATTATGGTCCTATATGCTACCTCATTTTTGCATGCTTTTTTATGAGGGTGTATTCTACAACATTGGTTAAGAATTGAGTAGCACCAACCCATATGTAAACCTTTCTCTTCCTCTTCTATCACCTCCTGTGCAGGTGATTATGAAATAAGACTAGAAAGATGAAAAGAGAAATTAAATGCGGGTCTAGAATTTTTTTCAGAAGATAGTTCTTTGATCTTTGATCTTTATAAAATCGTAGTCTATTTAAAAATTCACTTGCATAATGTAGTTTACTTGGTAGGTGAACTTACATCAGTATTAGTTCATTGATGGTTTATCTAACTTATGCTGAAGGTATGGATGCTCTGAACAATGTCAGTTGCTTGTTATTGTTTGTAGGAGGCACGTGCTTATGCTGATGAAAATGGTCTTTTCTTCTTGGAAACCTCTGCAAAAACTGCAGTTAATGTCAATGATACATTCTATGAAATAGGTATGTTTCTTTCTTTGTTTCCATATGGTTATTTTAGTTTTTGGATTTCGAGGAATGCTGTCAAGGACTATGAAAGTTCAAATGCGTCTATCCCCCTCTTAATTATTTTGCTGATATGTCTTTGTACCAGAAGGTTTCTATGTTTTATGATTGTTTCCAGTGTAATTTCCTTCTTGAGGTATATGCTCTTTATCAAAAGTCTATTGCTTGAAAACGATTTTTCCAGCAGTGAAAGAATAATCAGTGAAAATGTAAAAGAAGAAAATGGCCAAGTAGGGGGCTTAATAGTTTCAACTGCTCATAGAACTAAAATCTAGATTTTCTGTCAAATTACCATCAAGTTGTCAATTAGAGAGCCTTAAAACATTAAGCATTCCTTCTTTACTATTTCATTATGTTTCTTTCCAATACTAATTCACTAGTTTGTTTGTTGGTACATAATTTTCTGTAGATTCTCAATTATATTTGCAATATAAGTCCAGTGGGATGTTTTTACCTTTATGATACATGACTGATGTGCAGTTGTTTAACAATCTGGACATATTAGTATAACCAGTCTGTCTAATACCATGCAATATATGCAAGTGAATGAGTGCTTAACCAAGCACACTGATAGTCTCCAGGGCCATGGTGAGGGTAAGCTCAGCCTTGTTGATAGATATGATATCAAGTACACTCCACCTTGGACTTGGAAGGATGAGCTTGTTTTTTCTATGATGTTTGAACAGATCCTGTAGTCCCTTCATGAATCCCTAGGAAATTGATCCTTTAGGAAGTTTAAATATTCCATCTGACTTCCAGGCTTTGGTAAAGAAGATTTATTAGTCCATACTATTTATTGGGGCTAGCTTGTGAATATGAAATCATGAGTCATCTACCTTATTTCTATATTGACCCTTCATGTTCATCTGAAAGCTCAATAACAAAAATAACTTTAGTTGATATATTCTCTCTTTTGTGTATTGAGCAAATTCTGTACCTTCCCGGTGTTAAGGAAAACACTGGTTCAATGTTTGCTACTTGCTAGATTAGATGCATAGTTCGTTTTGCCTGTTTTTTCATCCTGACATTATTTTTACCATCACATATAAAATCAAAATTTCTCCTTCATCCACCAATATATGATATTTCTCCTTAGCATTTCATAGACAATCCCTTGCAAAGAGCTTGAGTGGATTGATAAGCAGATGAACATCAAAGGAAACCTGGATTTCCATTTTCCAAATGGATAATGTACCTGAACAAAATTTCTGATATTTTTCCTTCAATACCTTATCGATTACTGCAAACCAGCAATTATAATTGTACTGCAACGCGTATAATTGTCCATTGTAACCCTGCCAAATAGTGGTCAGCTTCTGCAGGTGTAAACTATGCAGCCTGCTTGACCAGGCATCTGTTTCCATATCTTATTCTCCCTGTTTCATCTGTCGTTATAGGTTGCAGTATTATCCATGTTTTATATTTCTTCTTAAGACCACTTTCTGGATATTAAACGATGTTAACAAAGTCTTGTGATGGCATTGGCTATTGATCTTAATCCATGTAAAGAAGAAATATTGTAAACAATGTGAATGCTGTATTTCTGTTTACTTCTTTCCTCGTGAAATTAATATTCCCAATTATTACTATTGTTAATTTATCCTTGCTATATTGACAGCGAAGAAGTTACCTAGAGCTCAACCCACCCAGAATCCAGCAGGAATGCTCTTGGTTGATAGACCTGTAGACGGATCTCGTGCTGCATCATGCTGTGGTTAAGAACTGCCTGGCAAATAACTGTATGACCTCTACCTCTGTTCTCTTGCCATGTCTTGTTCTATTTTTCTTTCCTTGCTGTCAATCTATCCTGGCTGCTATGCATAAGATAGGGAATGGCTATTGGCTAGCATTTAGTTGAAGATTCATACAAGAAAATGGGTGTTGAGGAACTGTGCTTATCGATGAGCACGCTATCATGGATTGGATACATAAATCAGTGCTAGTATTAACTCCAAAATAGGAATTATTTTATGCCTCCCAAGCTGCCATTGCTCACCTGCATGGTTTTTAACTACCTTCGTGGCGATGTTCAAAATGTCGACTTCTGATATGCTTATATGCTGCTGCATTATACTGGCAGGTACTTTTGCTTGTATGTCCTTGCATCATGGATGTTGGGAGAAGTGTGCATGTGAGACTCATTATGGTCTCTTCACGATCTGGTTCTCGTGGGAAGCTGTAAAGATAGACTTTTTTTTGTGAGTATGTCGACTGCTGACTAATCATAAAATTTCATCTCTTCCCCTCCGCAGTGAGTTTTGCATTCACGTACTTTAACGTCTGCATTTGTTATAAGAGAAACGGGAACTAAGAAATTGATCAACTTCACCTCATCTTTTTGAGCGTGTTTTGAGTTGCTTTGCTTCAATCGATCCTATGTGAATCAAAGAATGACCCAATTTGTCCACAATAATGTTCATCTATCTTGTTATTTTATATTTATCAGTTATGTGTTACTTAGTGTCATTGTCAAATATATTCTATGTCCTAGTATGTTTAAAGATAAATATATTGTTAAGATCATAAACTATACTTGAAAAGAGTAGCAATAGTTTAGAACATAACAATGTGTTTTCCTATATAAATAAAAGGAATAATTGCTATTTAAATCATAATTTTTCGTTGATTTCTGATCAATTTCATAACTTTTGATATTTTCTCAACTATCCTACAGATTAAAATTCTGGTGAAATTGGTGGTGACGTGTTAGCCGGAATTTCCTACGTGGACAAAATGTCCGTTCTTCAAAACGATGTCGATGAGATAATTGTCATTTAAGTCATAACTTTTTATTGAATTCCGGCTGATATGTCATCACCAATTTTATCGGAATTTTGATATGTGAGATAGTTGAGAAAATGTCAAAAATTATGATTTTATGTTCTAGTTTCAAAAGTTATGGGATTGACCAGAAACTAACGAAAAATTACGATTTAAATGACAATTATCCTTAAATAAAATATATTCTTAAGACGAAGTAAATAATTCAATACATAATTCGATCGCGCTTGCGACTTATATCTCCATCTTATGAATCTTAGGTTATCATGGAAGTCTAATGTCACAAATGTTGACCATTTTGTTGGCTAGTTAAATGTTGAAATAATACCCTCTCGAATTCATAGTAAAGTCTTTCAAGACTTTTTTACACATTAATAAAATGAATTTATACCCAATCTAGTCTTAATTAATGATAATTTATGCTTAATGAAATACTCCTTTAATTTATAAATAAGTGTTCTATTTTGATATTTTTCTTGTTTTATAATAAGTGTTTCATTTGAAAAATTAAGAGTATAATTATGACATTTCTCATTTTAATCTTATTTAATATTTTTTGAGATATTGTAATAAGTGTTTTTGCCTTTTGGTACGTATAATTTAATGGCTGAGGACTCTTATTTATAAATCAAGGGAGTATTGATTATTATCTGGTGTAAAAAAAAAAGAAAAAAGAGGAGAGTTAATGAGGGAAATTTTGGTACAATATTAAATTTTAAATGTCATTTAAAATAGGCTTATTGGAGCCTAAATCCACCAACTTTGGATATATTTTGGTTTTTTTCATGAATTTCGAAAGGAGTCAACAAATACACGAACTTAATTGTTGTACCAATTTTTCACAAATTCAGTTCTCGCCTATATGAAATCCGACGTGGAAAATTGGAATGTCGATGTGGATAAATCGGACCTTGAGAAAAACGACATCATATATAAAAAATTTAAAATTCGCCATTTCGTTAAGATTTATAGATTAAATAACAAGCCTCTTATTAGGATTTAATTTGTAAATCCCAATAAAACGACAACGTTTAATGATTTTATGTGCGACTCAACGTCCGATTTGTCCACATTGACATTTCTATTTACCATGCCGAGGGCAAAAACTGAATTTGCAGGAAAATTGCTGCAACAATTAAGTTCGTGTATTTTTTTTGACTCCTTTTAAAGCTTATGACAAAAATTCAAAGTACACTCAACATGTCTGTATTTATATGCCGATAACTCTTTAAAATATAAATGACTAAAAGTTACAAAAAAAGACTTATACTATGAATACAAAGTAGTATTCCATTTGGGTGCTATGACTCATACTATACACTAAGCTAGATAGTGGGCACACTTTAGATTGGAAATGCAAATGAGTACAGTTTAGCATGACAAATTTTGGTGTCATGTATATATATATATATATATATATATATATATATATATATATGATGCACTAGTAATAATGTTGCGACATCTATTATGATTTATGGTACTCTAGAATAGAAAGAACAATGAGAAAAGCTGTTGCAGCCACATGGGAAGCCACCTTTCATTAGGTTTCAGAATGAGACGTTGGAGAAGCTCACCATCAAGATATTACTTCCATTTACATGAATGTGTGGTCAAGGGCTACGCCAAGTTTCGTCACTATTCTTATCTCAAATAAATAAATTAATTAAGTATGGTCATACATTGTTGTATTGAAGGAGTGTTGTATAATTTTCTCTTTTGGTAGTGCTCGGTCATTAATCAATAGAAAGGTTTGTCCAACATTTCAGTGTTTTCTTCACTTTTCTTTTCTTTTTTAATAGTCGAAAGTGAAAGGAAAAAAAGAAAAAATCTTTCTCTGCTGTAAGCTATTTACTACATTGTAATTTCAACTAATAAAAGTATCAGATGATTTTTGAACATGAATGACAACATAGGTGGACACATGTATAGGTGACGAGGGGCTTAAGCTCTTATTAACCTCTTCGTCTTTTTCTTTTTTTCTACTATCGAATTTATTGAAATTGCTGAAAATTATCTTTAGTCTTACTAAATTGATTATATTAATACTAAATTGCTAGAGGTTGGAGGATTAAAAATAGCTAAAATTACATTAAAAATATATAATAAAGTAACTTGGCTGCAAAAGATGAGTTTGCAAATAGGCTCAATGAGAACCCTACCAACATTTTTGCATATGAAGTTGAGAATGAACGATCAATTGAAATAAGTACATGACCACTTAACTTAATTAGGATGTAATTGAAATTGGAATGAATACGACCTATATATGAAATCTAAAGGAAAAATATAATAAATTATAATTTTTGGATGACAGGACTCGGATCCTATTTTGTGATCAAAGCACTAAGACATTAGGGAATATCTATTCTAAGTCTTACCACTCCTATCCAAAAATTCTGTCATCTCATGGGATTCTCCTCTGCGATCTTTATCAGGATGTGGTTGGATTGTTCTAAAAAAGGAGTAGGCACAAGTTTAAAATTATGCCATTACAATGTTGGCAATTAGAGATGACAGTTCAGTCCAAAATTAACGGTCTGACCCAAATAGTCCGCTAATTTTAGGAGGTTAGGTTTGAAAATTTATAACCTGATAAAATCTCAGTCCGATTAGCCCGCACCTAATTAGCTTGCAACTCGAATATGGCTAATTCGAAATCCGATGGGCTAGCCCAATGAGTTGGCACTAGATGCAACTATTGCATTTTCTTTCGACTTGTTTGACAACTGGTTCAAAACTTCAATAGTAATTTCGATAAAATAAATAACTACACAAAAATAAAATAAAATTACCCTCCAATATATATATATATATATATTAGATTTTTATTAATAAAATATAATAATAGAAAAATGTATTAATTTTTTTAAAATGTACTATAAGAAATATTCGAATTCTAAAACATGATTTAAAATGTAATGAACATTTTAATTTTATAAATCTTAAATTATATTTTTTTATTACGTCAAGATCCACCATAACATATTCTTATGTTAAATTATTCTACACTAAAGATTTATCAAACACTATTTTTATCTGATTTCGTTTTTTTTAATTTTTATACTAGTAGTATTTAATTGTGTCCGAGTTTAAATATGAATTCCTTCAATTAAATATTATACATTCTATAAATATAAGTAATTTTCCTCATTAAGCATTGTATATATATATCATGCATCTCGCTTTGGAGAACGTGCTAGGATGACGTGTGATGTGCTTAGCATTCATATAACAACGGCATCATCAAAATCTTCCATTAGTATTGGAGAATACATTTTGAACAAATACAAAAATGAACACATTCCCGTAAAAGTGCAAGAAATTCTCATAATTGATTATATTAATATTATGATGATAAGATTTATTTTTGTTATAAAGTTCTAAATTATCAAATTATATTATATTTTAGTATTATAGTTTTTTTAATAGAGATGAAGAGTTTGAAGATTATAATTTCGAAGTGAATGATCAAGTTGAAGCTCCAAAAATTATCGTTGTAGAAGAAGATTGCTATTCAAGTGTCTAGATTTTAGATTCATTTCCGAGACACTTTGATTCTCTGAGGCCAAATTATTATTGAATAATTTATCGTTAATTTTATTTTATGTATCTTGGACTTTTTTGGACTATTGACTTTGAATTATGCTTGTCATACGATTTATATCTCCAATTTTTGTATACGTTTATACATTATAAATATGAGATCCATAAAACAAAAACACACAAGTTAATTTTTATCATTAGCTTTTAGCCCGATTAGCTCGTTGGACTAGCCCGGAACCGAATATTTGGGGTTAGAGTTGTAAATTTTTAACCCGATAAAATTTCAGCCCGATTAGCCCATACCTGACTAATCCGCAATTCAAATAGCGCTGACTCGAAACCCGATTAGCTGGCCCGATTGACAACAATATATAGTCGATGGGCTAGGCTGAATATCTTTTTAAATTTCGAAATTGTTCGATTAGAATGGTATCAATATAGAGTCCACAAGTTAGGTTGAATATCTTTTTAACTTACTTAAAAGACATTGATGAAATTCAAAAAATTTCTTGATACCAAATAATTTTTACGAAATGGAAATGATGCTGATTTTCAATCCTTATGATGCATTATGGGCTTACCGAACGGCATACAAGACGCCAATCGGTATGTCGCCCTATCGTTTGGTATTAGGGAAAATGTGCCATCTTCCTATGGAGTTGGAGCATAAAGCTTATTGGGCTGTCCAGCAAGTGCACATGCAAACAGACAAGTGTGAGAAGTAGATGAAGCTGCAACTTCGAGAACCGGAGGAGTTACGCCTGGAGGTATATGACGCTACCATGTAGTACAAAGAGAAAATGAAGTTTTGGCATGACAAGAACATCCGCAAGAAGGACTTTCATACTGGCCAGTTGGTGCTCATATTTCAATCCCGATTGAAGTTGATGCTTGGGACGCTAAAATCTAAATTTAGAAGACCTTATGTCGTTAAGGAAATCAAACCGAATGGAGCCATAGAAATTCAAGGGATGGAAGATGATGCAAAGCCCTTTCGTTGTGAATGGTCAGAGATTGAAGTCTTTCCTCATGGCAGGTGAAGCGTATAAGGTGGATGAAGTTCCACTATACATGCCTTACTCGCTCACTTGAAGATCAATGAAGCCCTGGTGTCTTATACTGGCCAGCCGAAAGCAGTGATATCAAGAACAATATGAGATACCGAGGAGAATCCTCTGTAAATAGTTTAGTAAGTTTAGTTTATTTTTCCTCTTGTTTTAATGCTTTTGATTCCTTTTTATTTCTTTCCTTTTGTGTCCGATGTTTGCTCTCGCTAGGTTAAGACACGTGGTAGAGCAAATATGAAAAGAGGGTTTAGTTATAGTAAGAAGATCTTGAAAAGGGTAAAGAAACGGGTCTCGCCAGGCCGCAAGGACCACACAAACCGTGTGGTAAGGTAGTCTTTGCACGTGGACCATTTGGTTGTTTGCATCCTGCACTTTGACTTCTGATCTTGTACTCGTTATTTCCCTTTGTGCACTTAATTCCCCAACAAACTCTGGTTGATTTTGGAAAGGGGATTAGGATGTTATTTCTATTGGTTTGAACATGTCCAACACATTTTTATCTCTTTTAAAGGGGTTTGTCATTTTCTAACTTAGACTCTGAGAATGCTGCAAAACTCCATTAGAGAGTGCTTCATTTTGGTTTAGCTTTATCTTTGTTCTTAAATTTCATGTTTGTGTGCAGTTGTATTGTTAAACTTGTTATTCAATGTAAAAGTATGGAACTAGTTTATTGTTTGCTAGATTGTGGAGCATTGGAAGTGATTGTCCTAGTGAAGGTAGTCAATGATTGCTTCCATCGTTTTGGTTGAGATTCTTGGTCCTAGGAAGATGCCTAGCTCACAAACACTTTTCCATCTCTTCAAATCCTCCATCCTTTTTCTTTTGGTTCAACTTTTTTGTGGATTGAATCCATCATATCATTTTTATTCTTTTACTTCAGGTTATTGAAAGAGCAAATATTTGAAGGTTTTATGATTTCATGGTGGATTCATATCACGAAATTTATCAGTTCATATTAAATACATCATCACCCAGACCAACCTAAAGAACTTAGCTAGAAATAAATAGGTAAATGAAGGTAAAATATATAAAAGAAGACATGATTGAACTAGAAGAACTTGTGAAACAAAATTGCAGAAATAGTTTTGGCAACATGTTCCGACAAAATATAACCAGAAATAAAATGGAGTTTGCTTGCAGGACTTGTTTCTTCCTCACGATCACTCGAAATTAAAAAATAAAGCAGAAGTATCTTAAACTATGGGGAAAGGTCGAATCCGTACATTTGGCCTTCGGTCATGCACCTTATATAAGCATTGTGCCATAGGCTTCTGGAGAGCCTAGCCCATACGAGTAGGCATGGAGCTAGGGTTGGTTGCAGCACCTCTTTCCTTCATTATCGGCTGCACCTAGGCCCATTTTGATCTCTAAATGATTATCCATGATCCACCTCTTATGGATAAGGAAGGAATTGATTTTCTCCCTTAGCGTTTCTTCAGATAAGGTCGGCTTCTTCGGATAAGGTTGATTTATCCATTGCCCAGACACAGAAACAACACAAAAGACACTCACTGACTCTATTTTGACACCAAAATAATACTCGAAAAATAGCATATATTTCGGCTCATCAATCAGCTATTTGAATGTTGGTGTGGAATTTCACAACAATGACATCATTGTTCTCCACATGATCTCTAATGAAATTATGACAAACTTTCACGTGTTTGCATTATCCGTGTTCTTTTAGTATTAAACTCCTACATATTTCTTAATATACTCTAGGCTTTAGTACTTCCTTTATTAGTACTTTCTTTATGTGTTGTCGGCAGTATGCAATAAAAATAAATTAAAATATACTCTATTCGTCCACTAAAAATAGTCCTAGTAGTGGACGACATCAGTTTTAATGCGCAATTGGTAAAGAAAGAGATAGAGAGATGGAGAAAAAGTGGTTGGAGAGAGAAAATGTAGATGATACAGTGTTGTGATAAATTTCTAAAAATAGAATGTGACTAATTTCGGTTGACAGACCAATATAAAAAAACATGAGTATTTTTAGTGGATGGATAGAGTATAAATATTTAAAGAAATTTATTATAGTTATTATATCAATAAATAGAAATATTAAAATCACACAACATACAATCTTTCTAATAAATTTTTTTTATTGAAATATTTCAAATAATATGATAATCGCGGGGGGGGGGGGGGGAGGGGGGCACAAACTGTCCCTTGGTTAATTTAGAATATACGGTTTAAATTAGACGTTGAT
>JAYDZE010544570.1:0-14183 GCA_034509125.1 Monilaria moniliformis | reverse complement strand
TGGTCGTAGTCGCGCTCCAACGCCCAGATCGGTTTCAAGGCGTTGTACTTTTCTGCAATCTTCTCCCAGAAGACGCGGACCCTTTGGCAGTTTCCGATCACTGGGTCTTCAGAAACATCAATGTCGCATCGGGCCAGTAGTTTCGTCTCTTCCGCCCCATATTTTTAGATCCTTCACGCGCAGGGGGCTGCCTTCTTTCCTTTTCCTTTGCCCGCCACAGGAGGGGACGGTGCCAACTCGTCGATGGTATGCATATCATCGACGTCGTAGTACGCCACATTGCTCGCTGACAAAGCTGAGGTTGGTGGAGTATTCATCAACGCAGAGTGAGATCTACATTATGCTGAAGAAAAGTCTTGAAATCATTTGGATCTCAACCCTTACTCCGACATAAGTAAAAAAATTTGGCTAGATCATCGGACGAAGGAGGAAATTTTCCCGATTTTGGATCCTTAAGAAGAAATTTGGTAGATGAGAGTATGAGAGTGTGAGAGTATGAAGATGTGCTAGTATCACATCCTCATTTTGCCTCAATTTATAGGCAAAATTTGCCACCCCACCCCACCCCCCATCACCACCCCCACTATCACATGCATCCACTCCCACCACCAACTCTTCATTTATTTTTTCACATGTGAATTGCAGCTTTTGATCTTTCCAAAATCTGTATTGGAAAATCAAATCACAATTTTTTATTAAAAAAAATTAAAGGTGGCCGCCGCATTGCGGCGGACCACCATTATCACCGCCGTACTGCGGCCGCCGCAACCTGGCGATCAGCCGCTCCAGCAGCTGAAAGCCCGGCTACGGCGCGGCTGTCCCGCATCCATCCCCGCCCCGCCGCGGCCGCCCCATTTTTTAACTCTTTCACGGCAGCGTTAATGATGCCCTAATAGACAATAAAAAAAACTCTTACAAAAATAGTGTAGACAATCATCTCAATCACGAGCTTTTTAAGGAAATACGAAAAATAAATAAATAAATAAATAAAAGGACGAGTAGAAGTTGTCCCTGCAAAGGCCCGACATGCCCAAATGCATAAGTGATCCAAAATGAATAATTGCATAAATGGTTGAAATAGAAAGCGCCAATTGAGTGAATAAATGATGAAGACGTATTGTCATAAGCGTGTCTCCGATTAGCCTAATGCCCTAATACTCTCAAACACAACTCTAGCTATCTAGTGCCCTAATTTCCTTTGGCTTTGGCTTTTGGAAAGAATATCTATCACTATCTCCCTACATAAGGGCCTCGGAGTTTATTTTTGAGACCAGGTGTCAAAATCAGGCCCGGCCCAGTCTTAGATCGGGTTAGGCCATGTTTCTATTGGTCCGAAACCATCGTTTTGACATCTCTGTAATTTGATATGAATCTTGATATTTCCATCATCGATAAAATATGAGTTATGAGATTGTAAATGATACTAGCAATATATGTGTGACATAGAGTAAAATGTGAATGAATTAATTTATTTAGGTAAGTAGAAGAAAATTATATGCAAAAAAATTGACTATATATGGAGTTATGCTTGACTCAATTTTGGTGCCATTACATTCCAAAAGGATAGGGTAAAAGTTGCAAGGGCATCACATATAGAATGCACATGATTAAATTTAATTTTATATAGCAAGCTAGTGGCTACACACTTTGGCCGACAAAATTTATGCTCCATTATCTGTTTCATATAGTATGATTTATGGACATGGTTCACTTCTAAAACATTAATAAATAATACTAGAAATTAATCTTTTTCCGAGTTTTGATAGATAACATTATTTAAATTGAAATAAAATAGATTCAAAATTCAAAAGTCATACTCTCTCCGTTCTCTAAAAATAGTCATATTTTTCCATTTTGGTACGTTCATCAAATTAATCTTATTCACCTAATACCCCTAAACATCAACTTATTTACAACTTATACTACTAGAACCCATCACTTTATGTCTTAATTAACACTACGTCAACCATTTTTTCTCCCTCCTCCAATCACTTTTTATCCACTTCTCTTATTTTAATAATTGAGCATTAAATTATGTATCGTCTACTAATAGAACTATTTTTAGTAGACATGAGGAGGAATATTTTATTTTATTTTTACGTTGAGATTAAAAAATAGTCTGATTTTGAGAGGAGATTTAGAAAGAAAATCTAAAAGTAATTAGTAATATATCTGATTAATTTATTCTCGAAAAATAAAAAGGAAAGCGATATCTCTCCCACTCCCCACGTTGTTAGTTGGACTGTTTCTTTTTCTATTACTAATTATGGCTAAAATGTTTTTGTTAGCAAAAGTTAAGATATGTTTGTTTGCGTAAATGAAAAAGAAATAAGATAAAACAAGTAAAAAGAAAAGTAAGAATTAAAACAATCTTTAATTAGAAAAACTTTACTAACACAAAAATCTAATTCAGACCATCTGACGAATCAAAATCCACTCGAAGGCACCTATATTTAAATTAAAATTCATATCTCGTGATATATTTGTAATTTTTCAATTGATCGAATTCAATTTCAAATACAAATACGGTCCGAATTTCGCATGTCAGAAGACTCAATCCCCCTAAATATGAATATTTAGTTGGGCTAGCTTTTATTATTCAAACATCCAATTATGATGGGCCTTTATTATTATTGAGCCATAATTATAATGTAGATTCAGCCCATTTTTATTTGGCCCAACATAAAAGTTTGCTGGTAATTCTCAGTTGTCACATTGGGCAAGAGAGAGAAAGATAGAGACTGTATTTTATTTTAATATTATTAATTTCGGTTTTCGTATAATTCTTATTTAATGAAATGAATAAATTCGTTAATTTTCTTCTATTATTTAAATTGAACTAATGGGTCATGTATCAATTAAAAAACGAATAAAAGTCCCATGGTTCCAAATAAAGACTGTGTAACGAATAAAAATAAAAGTATATCTAAGATTGTGTTTTCTCATTAATTTGTTGATTAATTTAATAGTTTATTTCATTCATATATGTCTCGACATATCTCCCTCATTAAATAAGTATTCTATTTAACTTTTTTTCTTATTCTATAATAAGTATCTCATTTTAAAAATTGAGAATATAATTTATAACATTTTCCCCCATTTTATTCTTATTTGATTTTTATAGAATTTAATAATTAATTAATTAATTAATTAATTAATTAATTAATTATATAGATAGATTATAATAATTAATAAGATTACAAATATAAATTTTAAATTTTCTTAATATCTGTGATTTGATTGGGACACTTATCAAAAAATGGTGGAGGAGTACAAAATAAGCAATTCCAAGTCTCAACTAAATATTTACTTTTACAAAAATGGATGGTTGTTAGGAATTTAAAAATGTGGTCTCCAATGCATAAGGCATAGGCGGAAAAACAAGCACGTTCGTGCTATATAAAATAAATAATCTCAAGTCTCAACTATATAGCTTCATAGCTCAATTTATTTTATAAAATAAAAGGTTGTTGGGAATTTACAAATGTGCTTTAAAAAGGGGAAAATCAAAATAATTAGCAAATGTAATTGTCACGCACATACAAAACTATTAGTATGTCTTCTTCTATTGCTTCAACTATTACTAAAAATTCGTTCCACTTTTTTTATTATTAAAAATAATTAACAAGAGAAACTTCAATTTACTTTTGAACAAAAATTGTTAAAATAAAAATTGAAAATGTCTAGTTACCCGAACTTTGTTTGCAGCTAAAAATTGAGTTGTACACAAATAATATTGAAAATGATATCAATTTTCGGAGATTCAATATATTCACAAGAAATGCTCAACTAGCTCTAAAATAGATTATATTTACTATTTTAACACCATCAACATACATTACATACATCTTATGATATTATAATTATACAAAAGGCATCTATATATGTACTAATATATTAAATGAATATATAAAACCATTAAATTTTTATATTAGAGAATTCCAAAATCAATTTATCAAAGAGCCCTTTGATAAACAAAAATTCAATTTATTCTCATTAAAAATTGGAGATTGTATACAAAGACCAAATTCTTTTCAATTAATACACTATATAGTACAATTTAAGGTGACTAATTGTCATATATGAATAAACAACCCAAACAAACACGTACTTATAGTTTCACAAATCACGAAATGACAAATATGCCCCTCCAATCTCGTCACAATTGAAACCCTCATTCCCAATTCCGTTCCATTCCATGCATGCATCATTTTCCGATCTTAAAAAAAATCCGCTATTCCACCGCCGCCGCCTACGCCGACACTGCAGCCGCCGCCACCACCTCCCGCGGCGTCAGATTCACCCTCAGCCCGCTCTTCATAAACAGCGTCAACGAGATCTTCTGCTCCACCCGGTGCCCGGGCGCCAGCGCCAGCCGGTACCGGAGCAGCACCGCTGCTGCCACCGATTTCATCTGCAAATACGCCAAATCCTTCCCCAAACACGTCCTCGGCCCGCCGTTGAACGCCACAAACTTATACGCATCCTTCGGCGGCTCGAATCGATCGCCGGCGGCGGAGATCCACCGCTCCGGCTTGAAATCCAAGCAATCCTCTCCCCAAACGCTTTTCATCCTCCCCACCGAGTAGATCGAGTAGGTCACCGTCGATCCGGCCGGCACCGCCGTGCCGTCGGGGAGGACGTCGTCGGCGACGACGTACTTGAAGTCCTCCGGCACGGAGGGGTAGAGGCGGAGCGTCTCGGCGAGCGCGGCCTTGAGGTAGACGAGCGCGTCGGCTTCGTCGAAGGTGAGCGGCTCCTCCGTCCAATTGGAGGTATTGGCGCCGCGGGTGGAGCGGAGGACGGAGGATATCTCGCGGATGATGTTAGCCTCGACGGCGGGGTGGTTCATGACGAGCCAGAAGAACCAGCTGAGGGCGACGGAGGAGGTATCGCGGCCGGCGAGGACGAAGTTGAGGGCGATGCGTTTGAGGACGGAGCTCTGGAAGAGGTTGCCATCGGCGTCTTTCTTCTTCATGAAACGGGAGAGGAGATCGTCGGAAGGCCTCTCCTTTCGAGCGTCTAGGGCTTCCGACATGTACTTTTCCACCACCTGTAGGTAAGGGCAGACGTAAATACTTAGGGTGTGTTTGATAGTAGAGATAAGCTCAATATTAGATTATTAATTATAACTAAACAGTAATATTGTACATGTCTAATAAGATAATTATTGCACATTTTTAATCGACAACAGAACTATATACATAAATACTAATGAAACAAGAAAATAATGCAAATATCATAGAAATTCTTAAAAAAAAAAAAAAAACTCATCCAAAAAGTGTGTGTGTGTATATATATATGTTATATGTAGACTAAATTTCTTTTGCATGTTAATGTTACGACGCCTATTTCATTATCACATGCATATATAAAGAAAGCAAAAACAGCGAACATGCATGCAACGAGAAAACAAACGATCACCAATCGAGTCATGCAACGTACCTGTAAGCTCCTTCTAAGCCTCCTCTCAGCTCCGGAATCCAGAAGCTTCTTCAACTTCCACAAAAACCCAGGATAAAGCAATCTCTGCAGCGTCGCCTCCGTAGCAGAATCAAACGCCACCGCAAACGGATTCTCCGGCATCTCCGGCGACAAAGTCTCCGGATCCTTCCCAAACGTAAGCCCACATATATTATCAAACGTCAGTCTCAGCAACAAATCCTGCAAATCAACGGCTCTCCGCTCCCTCGCCGCCTTCTCAAGTATGACCCAAAGCCGGGTCCGGATAGTCCGGCTGACCCACCGTGCCATGGCCTGGCGGAGCGTCCGGGTCGTGAACTCGAGCGCGGCGGTTTTCCGCTGGATGAGCCACGTGTCACCGTCGCTGTTGAAGATGCCCTGGCCGAGGAGGTCGTGGAAGGCGGTCTGCCACGTGGGACCCTTTGGGTAGTTGTCGAACCGGGTTCGGAGGATGTGCTCGATGTTTTGGGGGTGGCACGTGACGGTGTAGAAGCCCTGTCTGCGGGCGAGGAAGGGGACGGCGATGGTGCATGTTTGGTAAGTGGCGGCGCCGCCCGTGGCACGGAGGGTGGCGGCGATCCAATCGTGGAACCGGCGCCGGTTCAGGAATGTGTAGGGGAGGCTGCCCACGAGGGGCCAGGTGGGCGGACCGGATAGGGTCCGGGCGAGGAGATAGAACCAGATGAGGTAGGCTGACGTGACGGCCGAGATGAAGAGGGTGATGAGGAGGGAATCCATGGGGAGAGATTTTTGTGATTGAATGAGAGTTGAGAGTGTTTATTATATATATGTATGAATATATGTGTGTGTGTATGGTGAGTGTGAGTGAGTACGTGTATATCAAGAGAGAGAGAGAGAGAGAGAGAGAGAGAGAATTAGGAGAGAGTTGTTGGGAAAGAAGGAGGAGTCGTTGTTTGGTTTGATGGTGAAGTAATTGGGAATTCCCTTTGAAAAAGGCATGCATATTGAATTTCTATTGAGATTTCGTATATAGTTTAGTTTACCATGCCCTTATTTTGAAGGTGAATTTAAATTTATATAAAATGGTGAAAATATTGCTAATACATGTGTGTATACATATATACACACATTATATACATGGGTGAATAGAAAGTATTATACATATATAACTCGGTGAAGATTCTATTTTACACTTTAATTGACATATAGGACTATCTTTAGCGTCGTTACTTCAACTAATTTATTACCATTTGTAAATTTTCAACATAATACCTTTATAGGTTTTCGGTAAATTTTTTTACCAACAACGATATTAGCGACGCCAGTAATCCGTCAGTGTTGTGGATTATCTACAGATTTTCGGGATTTACTGACAACAAAATTTATCGGTAATTCGTAGTTTTTTGTAGTGTAGTCCTTATCTTGTCCATATTTTTATTTTGAATTGGGCCCCATAAATCTTAGTTCTCAAATCCTATTTAAAAAATTAAATAACATGTTTTTCTTAATATTCTTTCAACATAAATCGAGAATTTAAATACCACAAATTTCATAGTTCATTAGTATTTCTGATCTTAAATAAAATAAGGTCAATATATACATATATTCATTTACTTGAGAAAGGGGCAAAGATCTAATATCTTAGTTAATTTGATCACAAATGCTAATTAATTAGCAAAATGGAGGGCCAGCAAATTAAAGGGCAGGCAGTTTAGGGAAGTGTGTGTATTACACACAGTTGATAATGTTGCACAAGTTATAGTTTATCGTCTTGAGTTGGTCGCCCGAGTCGAGAAATTTTTAGGCTAAAGAAAATCTTGTACACGACTTCTTGTTACTGTGAGACTAGTATTACTGGATTATTTAGTGTTGGTGCTAATGTTTGGTGGCATTATTATTTACTTTATTGCATGCTTATTACGTCTACTAGATTCGTATTTCACGTCTGGAATATGTTTTGGGCAGATCAGTGGCAGATGTAGGGGGAGGGGGCGGCTGATCCCCCGACAACTAATTTTTCTTCAGGGTCCTCGGAAAGCCGTCATGGTTGTCCCTCCGTTCGGATGATCGGATACGTAGGAAAGATCCCGAGAAAGAGAAATGTGATTGTATGAGAGTGAGAGAAAGAGATTTCTATGGGTCCAAAACTATGGGGTGCCACATGAAGGTTTTAAGTGACGGAAATACTACTTAAATTGTACAGATATTATAGTAAAAATGTTTGAAAAATGTTTGTAATTTATATACAAAAAAAAGTCTAGATATATATTAACATTGAAAGAATGCTCAAACTTGAGGCATAAACTGAAATTTACCCATATATATTTTCTGACGTGGCATAGGAGAACTTCTAAATTGGGTTAATTAAACTCTTATGAGATATTCCAAATATTTCAACAAGTGCCGAAGTCCAAGCCATATATTTGTGTGTGGACGGGGTTTATGTGTATATATATAATTATTTTTTTAAAATCATTGCATACAGAAGGTAGTGGTTACAATTTTTATATGACACAATAAATAAATACATAAATATATATTAATTCTTCTTATATTTCGAGAATTACATGAGGACTCATCGTAATACAAAGTGTGACCACTACACTGCACGCAGGTGAAAGTAAACTCAGACCTCTCGCTAAAAAGAATCTTACGGTGCGTCAACTTTGCCATTTGAAATAAGTCTCATTGACATATAAATAAACATTCTTAATTTCGCTATTTAATTATAATAAGGCGATATGCCCTAGTTGGAAACAATTTAATGTCATTTTTAAATAAGATTATATATATAGTCCCCTTGAAACTAAAATAAAATGAAATGACTTGACAAGGTTTGCGTTTGTGACACAAAAATTGTACGGAAAGCTAAGGACAATTTCCACTACCGTGAGATGCGGGAACAACTGCATGTGACGTGCTACATTTGGCAAACCCTACCTAATTCATCTTCTTTTCTTACTTGCTTTTACCATTAATGGTTTATAGATGACATGTTACACTTTTACAAGATATAAATTTTAGCAATTAACGCACCTGAGGTGGGTTTCGGACAGGGTTGGCCGATCCCATCATCGAGTACTGATAATTTGTATTAAATTTGATCGTTTGAGTTGCCGTCAGCCCCACATTTAAGCTATCAGCGAAAAGAATTGCTCTTGAATTTGGCTGAGCCGAGAAAACTATAAAAAAAACTTGGGCTAAAAATGTAGAAGTCCGACCCTACAATGAACAATTCATGAATCCGTCTTACCAGATTTTTTTTGAAAAGCAAATCATCTATGGGTCCACTATAAAAGAGGCAAATATTAAGAAAATCACTCCCCAAACAAGAAAATCATCACAAAAGGTGATGAATCTTTGGGACTTTTACGTATGTTTAAATCTTGTGAAATCATTGTAGTAAAAATTTATGATACATTTGTCAATCTCAACATCTCTTGTTGCTCGAAAAGTACAAGGTTAAAAAACCACCAACATCAAACACATTTGATGATTTGTCAATATGTATAATTGAAGAAAGAACTTTTCTTCCAATAACAAATTAGCTAAAATATTCTAACTCGATTGGAAAAAAAAGTTCAAATTTACAATCTTGGGAATAATAGCTCAAATGAAATAAATAAATAACACAAAGTAACTGATTTCAAACTATATAATTGGGGCTCTCTCTCTCTCTCTCTCTCTCTCTCTCTCTCTCTCTATTAGATCTATATAATTATCTCGTTCTTATTTATTTATTTGCTTAAGTTTGGCCCTCACGGGTGATCTAATCAATTGGTGGAGTTGTGATCTTGTAATTAAATTATTGATTAAATTATTGTAAATTCCCTTTAGATCTAGATATCTAATGCATGATAGATATATGATTAAAGAAAAAATAAAGTTAGAATTTATATTTAAAGTAGTCATATTGCCATGTCTAATTATTATCATGATTGCCCAATTGGTCATTTGCAATAAATGAAGGCTGCAGTATGAAAAAAAAAATGTGGTCGGCAACTTATATAGGTATATTGATCACATCCACCATCTATATAAGCCTACGCAGGCATTTAATATGCATCTTGGAGTAATAAAATTGTAAATTCTAAGAGACAAACATAATAAAAACCAATCATATGGACCACAACACAAACCTACCTACCATGTCACATTGTCTTCCTAGTTATCTCGTCCATTATCTATGTATGTATAAATATTATACAAAGTTAGGTTGGGGCAAATTCTTTTGATTCTAAGGTCTCGGTTTCAATCTCGTCTGTAAATTTTGATTAGATAAATAATTAAGATTAATTTTCACACAGAATATATGCTTTTTGGTAATAATAATATTTTTTTATAAAAATCATAGATCATAGAAAGACTAATAACACATATTTTATTTAGTGACTAAAAAATAATGATTTATATTCGAATCGTTTATATACTTTTTTTTTAAATGACAAGTTGTTTAGATAATAATAATTAAAGCACTATACCGCATGAGGGCGAAACCATTACGCCGCACGCAGACGGGACAAACAACTCCGCACACAGGCGGAACAACTACACCACCGTAAGGTGGAAAAAATACATTGCACACATGCGAGATTTGAACCCAAGACCTTTCGCTAAGGAGAGTCTTTGAATGCCTTAACTTTGCAACTTAAACTAAGCCTCATTAGCCGAAATATTTATTTTTATTTTATTACAACAAACATATGTTCATAAATTTCAAACCTCCCTTTAATAGCCCAATTTAGGAGAATGTTTCAGGGTTAACTTAACTAATAATTCCAAATCACTTGTAACTAGATAGTATAAAGAGAGCATTGAGGATAAATATTGTTTGATTACGTATCATATCATGTCTCTTACATCGATATGTTTCATATACTTTAGTGAATTTCTATTATACCCGAAGACCATGCTACAGTTTTATTTTCTTTTGGTCATCAATATAACTATATAATAAAAAAAAGTAGTATATGTCAATATTCGCATCAATGATCATACCGACATGGTCAGTAGAAATAGTTATATTACAAATTTTGTTAATGTCTAAATTGTATACTTTTCGTCCACTAAAAATATTCTTATTTTTTCATTTTGATTCGTCAACTAAAATTAGTCTCATTTTATTTTTAGAAAATTTATCGCAAGACTACACCAATCATTTTTTCTTTTTCTAACCACTTTTTTTTTTCTCTCTCCCACTTTACTAATTGCGCATTATAATATATGTCGTCCACTAATAAGAATTATTTTTAGTGGATGGAGATAGTATATACTACATATTAGTATCGACGTTTCACAACAATTTTTACGTTTTATTTTATATGTTATAAATAATATAGGATAAAAACTTCATTAAAATTGTACGATTATAAAAGTTTGAATTAGTAATTATTTATTTATGAAGGTGTTGGAAACAAATTCGAGATTCAGAAAACATCATTAATTAAATCGTATTAGTAGCTTATGCGAATTATCTTCCTCATAAAAAAATTATAAAAAATTGTATCTGGTAAATGATAAATAGAAACAATTAAAGAAATATATAAACGCACGCACGCAATTATTTTATTCTCTATCATTTGTTTACTAATATTTAAGAATCCATAATCTTACTATAATTTACACGTGCCCATGTGCTATTCACATTTTTCTTAAGAGTTAATTAGTTAGAACATGGCATAAAAGCATCAAAATATTCAATATTATGATTACAATATTCTCTTAGAAAAATCACTAAATATAGATTGAATTGCAAATAAAATATTATATTCGTTCACTAAAAATAGTTATGTTTTTCCATTTTAGTCCGTGCACCAAAATTAGTTTGAACTATTTTTAGAAAATTTTCCACAATACTACATCAATTATTTTTTCTTTATCTAGCCATTTTTTCTTCCTCTATTTTACTTTACCAATTACGCATGCATTAAAGTTCGTGACGTCCATTAATAAGACTATTTTTAATGGATGGACGGAGTAATGTAACATTAAAATCTAATGAAAATGAAAAGTTAATTAACTAGCACGCAAATAAACTAAAAATAAGCAACTTGTATTCAGTGAAAATCGAACTTAATTAATTACTACCTTATGTCTAAATTAATCCTTAAATCGTTACCCTCTCTCAACAATTTATTTTAAATCGAGACACGTTATTATTAGACAATAAAAAATAAAACCCCAAATAATTTACACCAACCAATTTCGCCTATTCACTAATTTGGACCAAAAACTAATTTAAAAGAAAAAAAATAAAAATCGCGAAGAACATACAAAATCTAATCACGTAATCACAAGGAAATTGAATTAGGGTTTACGGAAGAGGGGGATATCAGAGGATCCTAATCAGCGCGCGACCGAATTCGATCTCGGCAGCGTTGAGGAAGAATTGATGAAGTCTATACAGTCATGTATGGCTTCAGCTCTCTGAGAATCGATCGGCGCGACGCTCGTTCTAGCCCTCTCTCTCGGCGGCGGCGGCGGGCGGGACTTCAGCGGCGGCGGTGCCCTGGTGGTTATCCGCACGACCACCGCGACCACTTTCCCGCCGACGTGTTTGAGGTATCTGACCGGAGAGATGAAGTCGCAGGTTCTCATCGTGCAGCCTTTTCTCTGCGGATGCTGATTCACAGCTTTTCTACCTGCTGAATTCTGCTTGCACAGACTTCCTTTCCCTGACATTCCAAACGCTCTAGCTATGCAAATTCAGTACGCTCTGCTTTTGTCTGTGTGTGCGTGCGTGAGAGAGAGAGAGAAAGAGAGAGAGAGGAGCGTGAGATGAGCTGAAATCATGTTGCGGGGGGTTAAATAGAGGTGTTTGAGCGTTAACTGACGAGGAATTGTTTTTTTTTTTTTTAAATCAAATTACGAGTCCATTAATTGGGTAATGTAGGTAGTTATTAAATAAATTGAGACAGCTATCTATTTATATACAGAGATACAAACGAGTTCTTTTATTTTAAGTTGTATTTCATTTCATTAAAAATAGTTCAGTTTTTTCACTTCTATTCGTCCATCAAAATTAGTTCATTTCATATTTAGAAATTTTTTCACAATACTACACCATTCACTTTTTTTTTTATCCAATTATTTTTTTTATTTCTCTTACTTTATTAATTGTACATTAAACTATTTTTAATGGATGAGAAGTATACTTTTATTGACTTTTTCTTTGTGAAACACAGGATAGATCATTAAAAATTACTAAAAAGTATTTGTTAGTAAAAACATGATAAAGGTTTATCCACGATAAATAATATATGTAAATCTGTAATATAATATATTAAGTGATTGTCCTAATAATTTATTGTTCTAAAACAATGTGTGTAATTAAATTATATACCTAAAGATAACATAAATTGCAGATATTACCCAAAGTGTGACACACATAAAGCACATGTGATGCACACATAACACATACCAGCGCTAGACATACTCTCTATAAATCTGGCCCATACATAAAATGAATTATACATGCAAGATACATTGCACACACAAACACAACGTTCGTAAATTAATGTAGTTGTGGCTATTCTCAAGCCCCAACCACATTGTGAAAGGGTCCAAGTCACACCGTAAGTTTTTCGGGTTCGATCCAAACATTACGTATCACTCACATCAACATATACTCCCTCCATCCATAAAAAATAATCATGTTTTTCTATTTTGATCCGTCCACCAAAAATAGTCCTTTTTTATTAATGGAAAATTTATCACAACACAATACCCATAAACATCAATCTATTTACAAATTATACTACTAGGACCCACCAATTTTTTTTTTTTCCAATCACTTTTTCTCCATCTTTCCTATTTTATCAACTATTTTTTCTCTTTCCTATCACTTTTTCTCTCTATTTCTCTTACTTTACCAATTGTGCATTAAAACTCGTGCCGTCCACTAACGAGACTATTTTTGATGGACGGATGGAATATTATACACTTATTTAATCACACAAAACTTAAAACAATATCAATTTTTTTGTCATTGAACCCTGAGATTGAGAATTGTGCATTCATGATTCAACAACTCTTTTCTAGTTCTTACATTGAAAAAACTGCAGTTCCGACTCCACCGTCGAAAGGTTTGACGGACACGTGTGAAAACAAAAGTGGTAATAATCAAGTTTCAACTGTGGAGTCAATACGACGTCATTTCACAAATTGTAAGATTTTGACGCCCTGAGCTTGTACATACTACTTTTTTTCTCTTAGTCTTAGATTCCCCTTCACATTTTTCTAGCTGTAACATATGGGCTTCGTATAAATATAATAAGACAGTTAATTAAAAAATACGTATCGAAGTTAAGATAGTGATTAAGATAAAAGTACTTATATTGTTGATAAACAATATATATAAATATAAATATGTTACCAAAATAAAATATATAAATATATTTAACACAATTTGAAAACATAGAATTCCTTCTAATGTGAAAGAAGTTAATAGACAAACCTTCCATGGGAACATGTACTTCTGGGCATGTCACTTTCATACTTCTAGTGCATGCCCCACACAACTTGAACGGTGACAACAAAAAGTAAAATTAAACAAATTAATAGTAATAAATTTTGGATTTAATACCATCTAGTTATTTTTTTTACCTTACAAAATATTTTTCATTCCTTAATAAGAATGTAAATTTATTTGTGATATACGAATAAATACTAATTCCTTAAAAATGAAGAAATAATAATAATAATAATAATAATAATAATAATAATAATAATAATAATAATAATAATAATAATAATAATAA
>JAYDZE010544559.1:0-14183 GCA_034509125.1 Monilaria moniliformis | reverse complement strand
ATTAAATTAGTCGTTAACGGTTTTTTAAATATTTTTTATTTTTTTAAATAATAGTCGTTGGACGACTTTTTTTCCTTTTTCAAAATAGTCGTTGAAGGCTATTAATTAGTTTTTTTGTTTTTTATTATTTCTTCTTATAAATACCACACTACACTTCATTTCTAACACAACGACATATTTACTCTCATTCCTCTATAATTCCTTCCACCCCCCATTTGTTCCTCTATAATTCCTTCCACCTCCCATCATGAATCCATTTGGCAATGGCAATGGGTTCGAATATCTTTTTTCAGTGGACAATCTTCTTCGAATGGCTCGCAACACCGGCGAGCTTGCGATACATGCGTTGGAGGGAATTGAGGAAGTCAATCAACCACGCCCAATGACGTAGGTGCACCGGAAGAGAGAAGAGGCCAACACTCGTCTCGTTGCAGATTATTTTTCAGAAAATCCGCGATGGGGTTCGATCGTTTTCCGTCTGTGATTCCGTATGCGCAAGTCTTTGTTCATGCGCATAGCATCAACATTGGCAACGCGTGAACAATTCTTCCAACAACTGCGAGACAACACCAGACATGAAGGTTTGTCCACGCTTCTCAAATGCACATCGACCATCCGACAATTGGTGACTAAGTGATGTCCGGATCAATTTGATGAATACTTGCATGTCACCAAAACTATGGGCTGGAAATGTTTGGAAAATTTCTGCAAAGGAGTTTAGAGTGCATACGGCCCGAAATATTTGAGCAGGCATACTGCCCAAGATTGTCTCCAACTACTGCATATGCACGAGGCATGGCATGGTTTCCCCGGCATACTCGGGAGCATCGACTAAATACATTAGGAATGGAAGAATTGCCCGACCGCATGGAGGGGTACATACACAAGCGGCCACAAGGGTACTTATTCAACTATCGTGCTCGAAGCGATGGCTGACCATGACTTTGGATATGGCATGCTTTATTTGTTGTCACCGGCTCCAACAACGACATTAACGTACTGAACCACTCCGTCGTTTTTGGTTATGTCTTGAGTGGAAGGGCGTCGGCAATACAATTTGTCGTCAATGGTCATCAATACAACATGGATATTATCAGGCCGACGACATCTACCCGAGATGGCCAACCTTTGTGAATAGCATCTCTTGTTCCATCGGCCCAAAACGAGTTCATTTTGCCCAGAAACAAGAGGCGGCTCGAAAGGATGTCGAACAAGCATTCAGCGTGCTTCAAGCGCGGTTCGTCATCGTCAAATATCCCTTTCGTTCTTGGTTCAAATATATCTAGCCAAGATCATGTACACGTACATTATTTTTCATAATATGATCATTGAAGACGAAGGCGAAGACGAAGAAACCGTGGGCACCTCGACCACTCGTGAAGCACCAACTCAAAGTGCGCCTCAATATTTCGGTTATTCCAAGTACGTCGTGAGACAATCTGCGATAGAGAAATGCACGGCAAACTTCAAGCGAATTTTATTGAACACATTTGGAACCTCTTTGGTCCAGCCGACAAGTGAATGAATTTTTAATTTATGTAATTTCTAGCTTTCAATAATGTAATATTAGGAATTTAGCTAATGTATTTTTCGAATTTCAAAAATATAATTCTGGATTTCTTATATTATTAAATTTATTTTGACGAAAATCAAATTTAATTTATTAAATTCACAAATAATATGAATTATCAAAGAAATTATATATAAAAAAGATGAATAGTAAGGGAAAGTTAAGGTTCGGTTGCTATTGCAGGGAGTAAAATTTTAGGAAAAAAATTGACGTGGGGCCATGAATAGTGTAAGGGTAAGCTGAAGATTCGTCCATTCTTATGGATGCTCTTATGCAAAATCTCATTCTCTCTCATCTCTCCCGTAGATTCTGCAACTCAAGGTCACAAGGTTGAGCTGAGAAGCAAGAATTTGTGAAACGGTGATTCTCTGTTTTAAACAATATTTCGTCTTCGACAAATGTGCTAACCAAAACAAAGATAGTTATCTGAGATGTGATAGATAAAGAAGTTGAAGATAAATTCCAATATGAATACATATTCTCAGCTCAAGAATGTGAAGATATTATATTCAATTTCAGGACATAACTGGGACATTTGCAGAGTTTCATTTGAATCTCCATAAATATGAAAAATCTAATGAAGTGTTTGGGGAAAATTATTTCTTTCTAGGTAACAAAGTATATATACATACATACATACATACATACATACATACTTATATATATATACATATATATATATTATGTCTTCCTCCAAAGCTAAATTGGGGTCCAACATCAACGGCGGTGTCCATGTGCTTCAGGCTAATCGCGCCCCTCTATTAGAAAGGCGCAACAACTCGACCGGTGCCTACTCAGATGCGTCGAGCTTATTTGTCCGCAGTAAAACGAGGGATGATGAACAGAAACCACGCGCAAACCCAAAATCTATGAACAAGTTGAAGAGCTTCAGCTACAGTAGTGGTGTAGAGTGTGAGGCATGAAGCATTGCAGTCGCGAGAAGAGAGCTGCAGGTTGCCAACCTTCCTGAGCATGGGAAAATGTGCATCGCTCATTATGACAGGACCAAGTCATCCAAGTGCTGTTGGAAAGAACGCAGTTAAATGAAACAAGATCAATTAAATAAACTGTAATAGAATAGAGATTTTATTCCTTGTGAAATTGTTTCCTTACAAAGGGATAGTTACACCTATAAAAGGGTGATGTAATTCTTTACAATAATCAAGCAATATACAACAATCTTTGTTCCTAGTCTCAATCCTAAACTATAGTCTCTACCATTCAACAATAACTAATAAGGAGTGTGAGTCTGATAAATAAATTAGTGAAAATAGGGTGAAAAATATCATTTTGATAAAAGTGATGTCTTTTATTCTCATTTATAAGAGTTAGTATGAGTTTTCTATACCATTTTGTCTTATATGACATAATTACCTCTTTATATTTACGAAAAAGTTGTTGAAGCTGACATGACACATTTTTGACCTTTTATTTAAATTATTTTCAGTCTTCTTCTTCAAAATACAACCGAAAAATTAAAAAAAAAACATAATTAAGAGAATCAGCCAACTCAGTTGACTGCATCCACTTTTTTTGTGTAAGAGGGTAGTTGTTTGTTCATGCCTATAAAACTTAAAACTTCATCAAACTCCTTTAAATGTACACAAGCGACATGCCATAAACATAATTTTACTTGAAAAAAAATAATCATAAAAATATTATAAACTTATTTGAAAATCCACAAAAACAAGAATCGATTTTGAAAAAAAAAGTGTAAATTCGAAAGAGAACATAATAGGAGGCTACATTCGTATTTGTACGACTTAAAAAATGTATATAAAATCATTACAACGTTACAAAATTTGATTTTTTCGAATTGTACTAGCCCAAAATCATGGCACTCAGTCGTGTTCTAAAGCCCAGTCATTGCCCACGATCGATGCGATGACTGTGGGCTACGATAGTTGTCCATGATCGTTCCACGATCATTGCCTAAGGTCTTGGTCCATGGCCACGATCGTGGAGCTATGAAGACGAGGTGGGGAATAACTTTGAAGGTAAGATCGCAGATCATAACCCTTAACCATGACCGTGGTGCACCATCGCGATTGAGACACGATCGAGGAGCATGATAGTAAGAACCATTGTGGAAGACTGTCATTAGTGAGAGATCGTGGATCACTGATTTGCGAACGTGGTCTGCAATTGCGGTTGATACACGATCGAGGGACACGATAGTAAGAACCATCGTGGAAGGCTGCCATTAGTGAGAGATCGTGGATCACTGTCGTTATTCAGCGATCCACGATGGTAATTTTTTTCTACTTTTTTTTTCTTTTTCGTCAACCAGTGTTCGATTTCAGTTTTATTATGTTTTTACTGTGTTTTATTGTATTCAGTTGTGATTGCGATTGTGTTGATTGTGATTGTGATTGTGATTGTGTAAAATCTGAATTCGTACTACCAACAGTAAATTAGAGAAAAAAAGATAATTTCATTTCATTTCATTCAATAAAAAAATTACATAATACAAAACTCAAGATCTAGTTAGTATTTCAGACCCAAACATGAAAAATTAGTTAGTAGCCAAGGCCACGTCCATGTTGCCAGAATAGCACAAAGAGCACCACAGACGACTTGGCTACAATATAATTCACCAACGAACTCCAAGATTCTTCATAATGTGAAACATGATCCGCTCCAAGCTGAGGATCTACCCGACTCAATATCAGAAGAATAGTCTAAAATAAAAATAAAAATCAGAGGATGTAAAGTGGTTTTGTACAGATTTCTACATATACAAAGAACAAATCTATAAACTTTTTAATGGTACGCTAAGTGTAGAAATTTCCATTTGAGTGGTCCATTATAAACTTATAAGACCTTTCTATGTAAATATAGATTTCCTTGTTCACAAGCTCAAGGTACATCCTCTAACCTGACCATTGGAATCTTGGAACAAGAGAAAAAACTAAACAATTTTTCTGATTTCTCGATTAAGTTCGTTGGCAATTCGACAGTAGGGTGGAGTGGACACATTGGAGAGGCGTCTCCAATCAAAAAGGTGACCGAAACATCCTTCGTCCTATATTTAAAAAGCTTATATATACGTAGGAGCCGAAGGTAGTGAGGTCGCGGTTGAGGGGTTGCGGTTGAAGGTCGCGGTTGGCAATTTAAGTGGGAGGTAGGAGGTAGTGAGAGTGTTTCGAGGGTGACACGGCGATGCAAATTAGGTTTGAAAGAAAATGGGGTAGTGAGATAATTTATAGAGAGTGTGAATTAGAGTTGAGAGGAAAGATGGGTTAGTGAGAACCACAAAAGAGAGATATGTTTAGAAGACACAATCTGAAAACATAATCGTGAGAACAATCGTGGAAGGTTGTCGTTAGTGAGACATCATGGCTCACTGTAGTGAGCGAGAACTCTATCGTTAGCCACGATCGAGAGACACTTCGTGAGTTACAATGGTGCCCACGACCGTTTTCAGCGACCGTGAGTGACCAACCATACTTGATGAATCTTGATTGAGTATGATCGTGGGGGCATGATCATAGGTGCATGATCGTTTGGGCTACAATCGTGAGCTACAATCGTGGCTCACGGTTACCACCCATAATGGCCACAACCATCGCGACTTTAAGAAGTGTACAAGTTTTTTTGTTGTATTTCGCATTTTTAATCTGTATTCACAAATTATTTTGGAATATGGTCGAGTATTTTATTTTAAAATATATATTATTTCTAACTAATCATCCAATGATTATAAATGATCACACTATAAGTGACGTGTAGAGTATATATATCATCATTTGTGCAATAATGGACTAGGATCAAGTATTTTCTAAAATATATCATGTCTAACAAGTTATTGTAAGGCTATGTGTGATTAATAATGCAACATAAACAATTACATTATTCATAAAAACACTACCTAACTACACACAACTAATTAAAAGTCACAATGCATAATTTATTCTTAAGGTTATGATGGTTGAAGGCGATCGTGGGCTACAATCGTAGCTCACGGTTACCACCCACTAGGGCTGCTTAACTAGTTTTTGGTTATCAGTTAAACTGATAACTGAACCAGAACCGGCAGTTATCGGGAAAATTATGCATCGGTCCGGTTCCGGTTTGTGTTTTGGTGAATTTTTGATTATCGGGTATAACCGGCCGGTTACCGGTTATAACTTCTGGCCGGTTAAGAACCGAATTGTAATTTAATTTCTAATCAATAATTTTGTAGTGAAGTACCAAAATGTCATTAGAAAGAAGTGAAATTGGATGATCAACTATATGAATATATTTCACGAATTGGAAAAATTGAATAATATCCTACTATTAGAATACAATCAATAAACTATAATATGTGGACTATGGAATATTATTGGATGATTAATTTGTTGTTGTACTGCATCTAGTGGCTATATAGTTGTTCGTGTTATATCTTTGTGGTGGGATGATTAAAGGATTTGGCGTTGTTTATAAATTACTCTACATATATGTTGTATATGTATATATGCATAAGTAAATTTTAAATATAAATTTGTAGAAGACATCACCACAATAAAAAATGATATGTATATTATCTTTTGTGATTCGGTTATTAACCGAATAACTTATCGGTTTAACCGGCCGGTTATTTAGTTAACCAAATCAACATTTCGGTGAGGTTCTGGTTATTCTCCTAGGCCTTCGATCGGTTCGGTTAACTAGACAATTCGGTTAGGTTAGAATCAAACTAGCCGAATAAGCAGCCCTATCACCCACTATGGCAACCACAATGGACATAACGATCGTGGCCTCAACACGTATGCAAGTTTTTCGTTGTATCTAACATTTTTAATTCGTATTTAAATATTATTATAGCATATGGTCGATTATTTGACAATATACATCATTTGATACAAATCAATCAATGATTATAAGTGATTTCACTATAAGTGATGTGTATTATTATTAATAATTGCAAGATAAAGTACATATTATCATCATCATCATCATTTGTGTAAGTAATGGACTTTGATCAAGTATTATTTAACATAACATATATCATGTAGAACAAGTGATTGCAACACTATGCGTGATGTGAATATCCAACATACGAGTACACACTATCATCTTCATTAGTTTAAGTTTGGATAAATCGTGATATGAATCACTTTATGATCATACAAAATTGTTTTGTGATGTTTTATTTGTTTTCTAATGTAACACAAACAATTACAATATTCATAATAAAAAAATACCCCCTAACTACACACGACTACTTAAGATTCACTAACCATAATTTATTCTTAATATCACGATGGTTAAAGGCGATCGTAGCCATTGTGGGCTACGGTCGTGGTGCACGATTCTCGCCCACGATGGCAACCACGATGGTCACAACGATCGTTGACCTCGATCATGAACCATGGTGGCACACGATTTTGATTCATGGTCGTGGGTCACGAAGAGATCCACCGCGTTGCCTTACTCTCTTCTCTCACTACCCTATTTCCTCTCAACCCTAGTTCGTGTCGCCACTTCACTCTCTATAACTACTTTACTCTCATTATACCCTATCTTAACTCTAATTCCTCCGCCGCTTCACTCTCCAAATAATCTCTCAAAACCTTCTTTCATCTCAACCTAATTCGTGTCGCTGCCTTACTCTCTCACGGCCGTAGACAACGATGGCACCCAAAGTCGTGACCCCACTGTAATGCCATCAACCCCACTTCTGTTGGCTCCAACAAACCTATAAGCTTTTTAATGGGGTCTATCAACCCTAATATCATCTGAACATGGACCGATCCTTTACATGCTATGAGAGAACTTGGTCAGGATGATGGATCAGATGATTAGAGCCCATATAATGAGAGCTCGAATCACGTTCATAGTATGTTGAAAGAGTTACCCGATGATTATATATGTGGGATCTTACCTCAGCTATTCTTATGTTTATATAATATTGCATGATTGTATGTAATTTCCTTGAATGAAATTTACACGAATATTTTATTTATTATTTTTGTTTCTTTTTTTTTGGATAATTTAGCATTGTGAATGCCGAAAAAACACAACAAAATCAGTCTCTAATATAACGAAAAAGATAAGAAAAAGAGAAAGAAATTTTGGTTGAGATGGAAGGCTCACTTACGATTGTCAACCAATGTCTTACTCACGATAGTGAGCCACGATGGTTCCCACGATAGTGAGCCACGATGTCTCACTACCTACAGCCTGCCATAATTGTTCTTACGATCGTGTCCCTCGATCGTGGCTCACTTACAGCCTACCATGATGGTTCTCACGATCTAGCGACCGTGGCTCACGAACGTATCCTTCGTTCGTGGTTCTCGCTAATCCTTCTTTCATCTCAACCCTCACTCTCTTACAGTGTTAGAGTAGGGCTTTTTCCTTCTACTTATGAGTCAATCCATGATAAAAGTTCTCTAAATGAGAACTTTTTATTTTACTTCTAAAAATGGGTAAGACGCGAGACCATCATGCATCTCCACTTAAGTGAAGACGCGAGATAGTTACACGCCTCACGCCTAAACGCAAAGTTTCACATTTGAAGGGCAACGATGTGAGATTATAACGCTTTTTACTGGTGACGTAAAACCATCTCGCGTCTCACAGTTTCTATACAGATGGCTTTAGGGCGCAGGAAACAACACAATTTCGAAGAAGAAAAAAAGTGTTGAAAATGGCTGCAATTCTTACAAAAATCGTCGTGAGTTGTTGTATTTTCCTTGTCCATCCGTAAGTATGTTGTATTCTACATACTACTAGGATTTTTATGCATAATTATTACATATTTTATTAGTTTTAATAGATTTTGGGCTTAATTGAATGTTGAAAATTTTAGCTATGTTTTGATTGATTTTGATAAATTTGATGGTTATTGTAATGTATAATTTGTTGTAGGATAATTTATTTTGTAATTGATATTAAAATATAGTGTATATTAGGTGTTTGATGAAATGTTTATTAAATTTGAATGTTTGTAGGTTAATAACATTTGGAATTGAGATAGAAATGTAGTGCATATAAGGTGTTTGATCATTTGTATTGTAGTGATTTTTGTGATATGTTGATGTAGTTAGATTGTCCAACTTGAACTTGTAGGAATTTTGTAATGACTAGTTCATCACAAGCATCAGGTGAATTGTATTGTGGCCCAAATGATCCTTTTATCTTATTTCTAGATTGAGATCAAGATTGTGAATTTTTTTCATTTCTTTCTATTGTTAGGAGGGCAAGTCCTATGCCCGCGTTAATATCTCATCAGCATTGTTGCGAGCGAGCACTATCTGGAGCAATTGGTACGGCTGCAGCCAGGGCAGATATATCATAAGAAATTCAAACTGATAACAATTATGACAATGTAAATAACTTCTAAAACAATTAAAATAGAACAAAAATCATGCCTTACTCAAATATTTTGCGAAAACTTGAAAATTTCAGAACTTAGGGTATCTCTCGAATGTGAAGAAAATGTTATGTGAAAATGAGAACTTGGAACCGTCTGTATAACAAAGAAGTGAGACGCGTGTTTGTAATGCATTTTCAGAAGACGCGTGACCAAAATGCGTCTTCTGAAGACACGAGATGGTTATGTGTCTTACCCATTTGCGGAAACTAAAAGAAAGTTCTCATTTAGGGAACTTTTATCTTAGATTAACTTAGAAGTAGGAAAAAGCATTAGACCAGATGGTACCCACATCTTTCGACCCCATAAACCAATTGGCCCCATAGGCATGACCCCACTACTGTCAGCTCAACAATTATCGACCCTACGACCTCCAACATATTTATAAGCTTTTTAATAGATCTTGTGGTTTTAGAAGATTTTGTGTTTTTAGAATATTTTTGTACATTCTCGAAGAAGATAGTTGTATTCTTGTAGAAAACGTTTGTACATTTTGGATCGGGATCTTACACGCAGTTATTCTTGGTCTTGGCTACTAACTAGATCTTGTGTTGTGTTTTGTATATGTTAATGTAATGTATTTTTCTTCTTGAATGACATGAGATAAAATATTTCTTTTTTTCCCTGAATTATCTTCGGTAGTACGAATTCAGATTATACACGATCACAATCAACACAATCTCAATCACATTGAATATAATGAACAATAATAAAAATACAATGAAATCGAAATCTTACACTCGTAGACGAAAAGACAAAAAATAATTTTTTTTGTTTGAGATGGATGACTCACTAACGACAGTGATCCATGATCTCTCACTAACGATAGCCTTCCACGATGGTTCTCACAATAGTGTCCTTCGATTTTATCTCAACTGTGATCGTGGAACACGTTCGTTGACCACGATCGTGTACCATGGTCGTGGTCCACAATATTCTATTCAGAGTAATTCCACGATCGTTGGCGTTGACCAAGACCTTAGGCAACGATCGTGGGCAACTAATACTGCTAACCACCTTAGTATCGCATGAAAGCCACGCACGACAACTCAGCCAGAAAAGGGAAAAATCATGTGATGCACAAGGACGATCATGCCCTTGGCTCTTATAAGGTAAAATGCTACTTTACCCTTTACGCATTCCACAAATAAAAAATCATCTTTGTAGCTATGGTAACGCATTCTATCACTTTTACATACTTTCAGCACTGAAACACACGAGCACTCACTGAAAGTGCTTACCCTCTCTAAAACACACATGAGTTGAGTGTCAGAGTGTCTTCCCCAGAGGACCTCCACCTCTCTCTAGAGCTTGATTTGCAGTGCCGAGCAGAGCCATCCTTATTCCGACGGAGTGTCTTGTCGGAGTTCCGCACGCTGTGAGCAACTCGATGCGCCGAGGAATTTACTGGAAATCTGGAATTCGACCCCCTTAAAGAGCTACCCTGAAGCCTCCTCGTTGAAAGGACCCTATAGCTGATCATCACCTTGCATAGCCTTCGGAATAGAGATATAGAATATATATCTCTAGGTATTTTCCGATATAATTTCTTATTTAATATTAGTGTGTAATACACATGCATCACATATTACTCTAGATTTTTTTTTGACATAAATTGAATTAACTTTAGTATCTAAATATCTCAATATCCAAAAAAAAAAGCATTGCCCAATGGTTGATAGCTTCTGTTCACTTTTACATACTTTCAGCACTGAAACGCACGAGCACTCACTGAAAGTGCTTACCCTCTCTAAAACACGCATGAGTTGAGCGTCAGAGTGTCTTCCTCAGATGACCTCCACCTCTCTCTAGAGCTTGATTTGTAGTGCCGAGCAGAGCCATCCTTAGTCCGACGGAGTGTCTTGTCGGAGTTTCGCACGTTATGAGGTGCCCGATACGCCTGAAAAATTTATTGGAAACCCTGGAATTCGACCCCCCCTAAAGAGCTACCCTGAAGCCTCCTCATTGAAAGGACCCTATAGTTAATCATCACCTTGCATAGCCTTTGAAATAGAGATATAGAATATATATATCTCTAGGTATTTTCTGATATAATTCCTTATTTAATATTAGTGTGTAAAACGCATGCATTACATATTACTCTAGATTTTTTTTTTGACATAAATTGAATTAACTTTAATATCTAAATATCTCAACACCAAAAAAATAAATAAAAAAAGCATTGTCCAATAATGGTTGAGAGCTAGCCTTTCTGTTCCGCTTTGGCACTGTGAGCGCTATTTCCCTTCAGACAGCGACGGATCTAGGGGGCGGTCGACCCCCCCACCCCCCATCCCCCAACCCCCCACCCCCCGAACATCTAATTTTTTATGTTGTGAGAAGAGATGCACGGTTGATTGGTATTAAAGATTTAGGTAGCATTTCTCGAAAGATTGTTGAAACTAAAAATGATAGAATTTTTCAATTAGTTTATTGCTTGATTGAATTGTTATTGCTATTATCTGTAGCTACTGCATCTATTGAAAGAGTATTTTATGTCATGAAATTTGTCAAGACCGACTTACGAAATAGGATGAGAGATGATTGTTTGAACGACAATTTGGTAACATACAATAAAAGGTTTATCTTTGCTACGGTTTCTAATGAATTTTTTTTGAAATGTTTTCAAGCTATAGATATTCGTAAAAGTTAGTTGTCGTGGTCAATTGACGTTAGTGCTATTTGAATTGTAATATGTTATTTATTTTATTATAAAAATATATTTGAATATTATATTAAAAAAATTTATTTTTTTTCGCACATTATTTTTTTTTTATCTGGATCCATCATTGTCTGCAACGCTCTCCCGCGCTTTCTTTTTCACCTTCTTCACCGCTGACAGAGACTAAGATGGATCGATGAATATGTCGATTAATGGAGCAGATGAGAGAGAAAAAGAGGTCCAGGCATGCGTGAGATGAGAGAGAAAAGTAAAAAGTGAGAGAGGGAAGAGCTACAGTACAACATGATACACGTGGTGAAAAGATGAATTAATGGAGTAGTAAATGTAATTATTCAAAGTGTGTGGGGACCGCTTGGGTTTGGAGAAGAGAAATTCCAAATCAAAATATTTATTTAGGCAGTTGATTGAGCACATTATTCAATATAAAAATAAAGATAGGTACATATATTACTAAATCAATTTATTTAGGCAGTTGATTGAGCACATTATTCAATATAAAAATAAAGATAGTGGATTCCACTGCTATGTTCCACCAAGTTAGTTGATTGACGTAGTTTATGAGTACGTATTTAAGACTTTCCCAACTAAAATTTACTCTCTTTATGCCGATAAATGTTGTGGAATTTATTAAATGATAATGGCAGATGTTATTATAAAAACGGAAAAAATTAGCGGCTCTAGATGATATTAGATAATTTTTCATTGTGCAATTAATCCTTTTGAATATGATGTTTTTGTTTATCAAATCGGATCTTCAATTAGATATTTTGCTACATGATCTCCTGTATATTATAATGTGAAGCGTTAAATTTGCTTCTAACAGTATTCGAAACACATAAGTGAGTATTTTGCTTGTATTTCAATCTCAATTTCAATTTTGTCACAAAGTTATAATTATAATCATTACTTAATGTCAAAATTGAAAAAAACCCAAGTGTCCTCACGTTCTTTTTAAGTCATGTTTCAGTGGGAGCAAATGTGACTACTAATTAATCTATGTTGAAAGTTGGAGATTGCAAAAAGACACTGTCAACAACAGATTTTTCTAAACCTCGGTGGGAACAAATGTGAATACAAATTAATTTAGATTGATATAGTTTTTTATTATTTTTTTTAAAGCTGCACACTCACACACATTCATTTAAACCTACTAATTAAAAGGAAGCGTCACATTAATATAATTTAGACGCCTTGTAATTTTAAGGCTTGGGCCGATTGCAAACCCTCCGGGTCGGTCACAACCGCATAGGACTCATAACAAAATTGTTGAATGTTATGCTTGTTCCTAAACTGTGTAATAAATTGTCATAATGCAATACTAAATAGAATATTCCTCTTGCTTGGCTTATCTGGATTGTGAGGTGGGTTGTGAAAGTATCGTATACCAACCCTAAACTGAAACGTGGACCGACACAAAATCTCTTATCCATCAAAAGATAAGATTTTTTCTTACATGCATAACCCGTGACAAATAATATAACATTAATTATTATAATATAAAAATTAATGATAATATTAATTAACCTTGATGGACATTTATTAAATAGAAAATAAAAGCATATATCATAATTATGAAATAATAAACCCTGATAATGATTTATTAACTAAAACTCAAAATTAGAGACTAAAAGATAATACACGTACTAGTGTATAACAAAATTGTCTAGTAGTGTCTGAATTTTAGAATAAGAATGTGTATTATACTTGTATTTTTAGTTTTATAGATAATATGAACGGATAACCTTAATTAGTTCTATTAGAAATATAATTCTGATAAAGAAAAAATAGCAGTGATTTCTATCTTTTTACACTACAAAAAAAGGTGTTTTACCGAGCACCGATGTAGTCGGTAAACGCACAAAATGCTCGGTAAAACACCATTACCGAGCACATGCGGTGCTCGGTATAAGCTTCGTCGGTAAGTTATCGAGCACATACCGAGCACGTGGTCTAGAATATACCGAGCACAAACAGCTGCTCGGTAACATACGATGAGATACAGACGAGTAGGTGATAACCTTACCGAGCACCGCAGTAGTCGGTAGAGTACGACGACCCGTCGGATATTTCCGAGCACAACTGTGCTCGGAAGAGTTGAAACTGTTACCGAGCACCACGGTGCTCGGAACGGTTGAAATGCTTACCGAGCAGTACTGTGCTCAGACGAGTTGAAACACTTACCGAGTACCACGCTGCTCGGAAGCATTGACATACGTACCGAGCACCGAGTGCTCGGACAGTTACCGAGCACCTGTGCTCGGTAACGTACCCAGCCGAGTACTCTTAGGTGTATCTGACCACCCGACCGGGCGGAGCTCACTGGATAGAATTTCCATACCACCCGGCCGGAGGCACCCAGCCTTGTCTTGTGTTTACCGAGCACCATTTTGTTTACTTTTTGCGTTTCTATGCTCGGTAACATGAATTTTTTTTTAGATTTTTGTTTTTGATTTATATTGTAATAAATTTATAAAACATAATAAAATACACATTTATCGTAAAATTTACTAATAATTAAAATAGTTAGAACATAAATTGTATTTACAATCAGAATAATTTGAATCCTA
>JAYDZE010544558.1:0-32723 GCA_034509125.1 Monilaria moniliformis | reverse complement strand
AATTCCACGTGTCACTTATCTTTGCCATTAAAATATTTAATCAAATGGCTCACAATTGTTCTTAGTTCGGCAATAAGAAAGTGTTCGGATTTGAATACTCCCCTATATATATATATATTTAAATACATACATTTTCTCAATTTTTGATTTTTCGGTTTTTTGTATATTTTTATGAAATTTCGATTTTTTCGGTTCGAATCTGTTTTCATAATTATGATTTCGTTTTTTCGGATTCGTTTTTTTTTTTTTCTGGGTAATTCGTGTAATTCATTCCGGCTCGGTTTTAATTTGAAGAAAACTTCGGTTCGATTCAGGTAAAGAATCGAACCAAAAATTGAATGCTCACCCATATTGATACTGGTATGTATGTAATACTAGTAATTAAACAAATAAATTGTATATACATTAATATTATTGTTAATATTTTTTAAAATTAATTATATCTACAATTGTTATATGTTGTGTCACAAAAATGACTTTATTAGGTAGTATCAACATATTTTTTTGTGTTTTTGGTTGTGTAAAGATATATTCATAATTAGATGTTTATGTTGCTCGTATGGTGTCGTTTATGGAGTTGACATAATTATATTGATTAACAATTTTAATTTGAACCACATCAACATATTTTAGATTGAGTGATTATTGTGTGCAGTTTGTTTTCAAAAATAGGAACTTTTAGTTGTATCAATCAACTCATTGGTTATTATATGTGTTGTGATTAAATGTAGAATAGATTGTATATTTTATAATTTAATTGGTGAACATTATCTAGTAGTCAATTTAAATTTTAACTAGAGCGGAATAAAATGTGCATCTCATTAGCAATTTGCAATTTAGGGGCGGACTCTGCACATAATTAATAAAAAGGAATATTAGTTTTTAAAGACATGTAAAGCAAAAAAGAAATTGTCTTGAAAAGGAAAATAAAAAGCATGCTCTAATTTATGCCCCTTACTCTTTGTGAAGTAAATGTGGGCCATGATCATTATTATTATACAAGTACTAAATTATAAAATGTGTCGAATTTTAAAAAAAAAGTGAATGTGAAATTGGGATTTAGATAGAATACTTTTGTCCTTTTTTATTGAGGAGAGAAATTTAAAGTATGAATAGATTCCATTTAATTGAAGAATCATAATATCTCCAATCTCCTATGCGGAAGTGGTTCAATTATTTGAACAATTAATGAAGGTGCACTGTTGTGACCAAATTAAGCATTAAATGAAGGTGCAATTACATATAAATTCAATGTATCAATTTATCTTTACTCTATGATATATATGTTTGGAGTATTATATCAACATCTGGAGTTATTGCAGGCGTTACCGTGTCGTCATTCTGCTAACTCTCACGTCTAATTTTATTGTTTTCCAAAACTATCTACACAGAAAATGACTTTCTATTTCCAATATTTTCATCAATACACCGTCGCCCACTATTTATAATGCTTACTCTATGCTGCAGAGAAGCTAACTTTTGTATATATATAAAAAAAAAAACAAGGGTGCAAAATCAAACCATTTGTAAAAATATTTGTTTATATAAAATATATTAAAATTGTGCGATTTTTAAGTGAAGATCATATTTCACAAAATTTGCATAGAAATCAGTGACATTTGACTATTTAAAATGTGTTTTATCGCCCATTAGCCTGAATTTAGTGTCATTGATTTCTATGCAAATTTTATGAAAGGATTTTTTTGTACCATTACCTAAAATTGGATAGATTTGCCATAATTTTATACATGCACTATCAAATGTGGTTAGTCATACCTATTTACACTAAAAGGAATATATAAATAAATTGCATTAGTAAAAATAATGTAGGATGAGACGGCTCAACTTAAAAGGCGTCCAACCATAGATACTTAGATGGTAGAATTTAGAATTAAATGGAATCGTAATTAAGTTTCTAACTACTACCTAAATTCATGATGTTCCAATTGAAGCCAAAGCAAAACATAAAACTATAACTTTATAATCTTTTGATAATGTGCATTAAATCAAAGTTTGCAAATTTTAGGCCTGCATAAAATTATCTGTGACATCATACTGTCTCGATTAATTTTTGTAACTAAAAACCAATGTGAGTATCATCATCATTAAAGAAATTTATCATATGCACAAAAATTTGGTTGGGGTTGAGATATTTTTCTAATTAAGATTTTTTTTAGATAAAGTACTAGGAAATTGATGAAACTCAATCAAGTCCAACATATCATTTCTAAATTTAATTTAATCTTGAATCTTTAAAATCTTACTTTAAGTTTGTTATTTATTCTCTTTCTCTTTAAATATATAGTTATTTTTTAAAGGGTAATTTAATCTTGGTCTTCTAAATATAACTATATGAGCAAGATCATAATTTTCTTTATTTTCCAAAACAATCTTTTATTACTTATTCTTTATTGGTTCAAGTAAAGGGGCCACTCACATGCAAATTTCATGTGGACGACAATAATGGGCCTTATTTAGGCCCACATTATCAGATCATATTGGGCCTATTTTATAGTACTGTCTCTCTGCGCCTACGATACTACCTAACTTACGTAGTTATATTTGTTTGTTTTTTTATTCAAAATATTCCAAGATTAATTATGACTATTGTCTCTTGTCAAAGTACTTCGATTTTATTTTTTTTTCTCTTTTATGAAATATGTTTTATTAGATTCAATCAATCGTTTTATGTTTTCTAACGAGAGAACAAATTTCCATGAAGATAATATTTTGTTGTTGATGATGTTGGTTAATTATCCTGTATAATAATCAGTACATGTGTTGATAAAATTTAGGGATAATTGTTATTTAAATCATAACTTTTCGTTGACTTCTGGTCAATCTCATAACTTTTAAAACTAGAACATAAAATCATAACTTTTGACATTTTTTCAATTATCTCATATATCAAAATTCCAGTGAAATTGGTAGTGACGTATCAGCCGGAATTTCCGACATGAACAAAACGCATATTCTTCCAAACGATGTCGAACCCCAAATCGAAAATTTTGTATCCATCATTTTATAGATTGACTGGATTGGAATTTGGATCGGAGAAGGATCTACCTAGTACGCATATGAAGTAACGATTGAAGTTCACGTGCCATAAATGAAAATTGATGTCAATCTTTTTAGTCTAAAGAATCTAAAGCCCAATAACATTTGGATTTTGATTATGATAATGGGCCATGAGCATAACCCCATGCTTACGGACAATACAAAGTGTTCATTACATAATTAGGGGACTCAACAAAACTACAATTACGCCCTCAAGTTTAAAAAGGATGATACATCACCTATTTATTCTCACTGTATTTTCTAAGTTGATACCCTAATTTAATCACATACATGTGATGATATAAATAGGAGATTAGAATACAGTGACAAATAGTAGATAAAACTGATTGTAACAGTGTAACTAGGGTAAGTGGAGTTATTAAATTATTAGAACTAAGAAAAGAGATTAGATGCCCATATTATAATTAATTAGGATGGATAATTAACTATTTAACTCTATCCTTGATGACATCGAATCCCATCTCAGTTGGATCAGTTGCTTGAACTTCATAGTGAATGCCCTCTAACGCCCTCCTTAATCCATCTTTCGATGTCGCGTACAACATTTTTGCCCTAATCCTCGAAGCATTCGGAGCCCTGAAAAAACAAATCAAGATTCAACTCACCACATTTTATTATGAGGAGAATCCGCAGTCGTTAATCACGTAAATCAAATCAGATCGAACAATAAATCAATAAATATTTTTCGGCGCAAACTTAACTTTCATCACTAGCATGACCCTTCATTTCTCTATCTTAAGAAATTTTTTTCTAATAACCATAGAAAACACAGGTGAGTGACTAACGTGATTATACTATGCACATGACATGTACTGATAATATAATATATAGTGAACGACAAGATAAAAATAACATAATTAGTCTTAAAAAAAATGATAAAGAAAATCGATGGACCATGCAATGAAGAAGATCTTGCTCTTCCGACAATTGTCCACAGTGACAAAATCAAAGTCGAAGACGGCATAGCGGCAATCGTCCTCCGGCAAGGCGGCCGCTAGGTCGTCGTAACCCTCGGCGGGGCCGCCAACCTTGTCGACGGTAAGCTGCTTCGCGCCTTCATCGAACTTGAACACTATGTATCTATGCACCTTCTTCCATTTCATCTCCATGAATGAATTCTTGCATTCTTCCGTCACCCACATTCCCGTCATCGCCTACATACTCACACATTTATAAATAGGGGCGGACACAGAAACATAGTATGAGATGAACTAAAATCGAAATTTTGATGTGGCAAAGGGTGCTTAAATAAAAGTAATTTAAAATAAAACTGCCCTATATCTGCCATTGCTCATAAAAATGTGTATGTATGTGTGTGAGAGAGAGATTGAGAGGAATGTAACATACCATCTTGAAAGCCATAGCCATTAGAGAGTTTGTTACAAGTAAAGTTGAGATGTCAATTTTTCACTAGCAAAAAAAAGATTACGAGAATATGTGAGTTGGGATGAGTAGTTAGTTTATGAGGTTTATATAAGATCCGAAGAATGAAATTGCCACTAATGTAGCCATCTATTTACGATTCAAACCATATGTTACATTTTTCCTGTATTGGGCATGCATGTGTGATACTCTACTTTCTAATTTTAATAATGATATTAGTTAGAATCTCTATTTTAATTGTATTTTAAATTTAGATATACAAACATGTTAAGATATAATATTTTTCTTATTTCATTTGACATTTTCAATCACAAACAGATAAATTGTGAGACCGGGAGGTGATATCGATCAAAAATCGTGGTGCAAAATCATAAAGTACATCTCACATTGTTGTGGTGAAATAATATTGTGATTTTGTAATGAGAGTTTAATTAATTTTAATCTTGAAAATCCGAATAAAGTTTATGTTAAATTTAGTTAATTAATGATGGCACGGAACTATACAATGGTCCCATCTTGGGATCAAACACATTAATCCACTGTGTATCTGAGCAGCTCAACATTATCTTAGCGTCTAAGCAAAAGGAATGAATTTATTGTATTTTTTTTTTATACCTTTGTCTTGAATATTCTATGCATTTCACATTAGCGTTGCAAATCCCAATCTTGAGTTTTCCCATAAAAATCCCAAAGAATGTAGGCCTCAACATAAATTCATCCACTGCAATATCAATCGTGATTCAGTCTTATATTATACTATTTATTTCAAACTAAGTATTGCTCTTGTTATCTCCGAATATGTTTCATTTTTAAAAATAAATATCGTTCATTAATAAATATGTCTTATTTCATGTTAAAAAATTATTTCAATATTTTCATTTTATTCTTGTCCCTAATTTAAATTTGAATTGTTTGACTTTTTATGCAATATAATTTTTTACGACAGAGAACACTTATTTGAGAATTGGAGGTATTTGAGAATTGGAGGTATAAAGTGTTCATGTGACCATTATGTGCCTCTCCACATCCGTGGCGGCCATATGGCTACGCGAGAGGTGTAATCACCTAGGACCCAGGGCCGTAAGGTCCCTTCCTATAATAAAAGTAATTTATTATTAAAATGAAAAAAAAAACAATCCATTTTATGTATTATTCATTTGTTAGAATTAACTATAAATGGACTTATATCATACAATTAAAAAATATTGACTTATTTTTTATTTTGCCTAGAATCCATAAAATAGAGAGAGTGGAATTGCTTCTTCATATGGAGATATAGCAGTAGGTTTTATGGGTGAGAGAGAGTGAATCGAGAAAATTTAGAGTATACTAATAATAAAGTCTAACATTGTCCATCAATCCAGTGAGGTAATGCAAATGGGAAGGTGAATGATGATGAGACATGTTCCCTGCGTTGGTGTCCCTCTATATCACCATTAATTTTTCTCCATCATACAAATTGCGACATTACACTCTAAAGAAAAACTAATTTACTTACCTATTTTTAAGTGAAGCATCGATGTTAATCAAGCCTACATATATTCTTTGATGTAATTAACATTATATCGAGCTTTTCAAACCGAACATTAATTTACTTCCAACTAGAGACGCACCCACTATAGTGCTAGAAAATAGAGAAGCAAGTGATGTGAAGGAAGAAGCACCATAGTGGATGTCAAAAAATTGAGGAAGCAAAAATGGTGGGGAAGCAAAACTGCTTCTTAGGAAGTTGCAGAGGTGGGCCTCACAACGAACCAAAATGCGCTCCCAGCTCGCTGAGCTTGGGCGCGTGCACTCTCAACTAGAGTAAAAAGAAATGGTTAGATTTATAATCGTTTGATCGAACAATTTTTTTAGCTTGGGCGCGTGCACTCTCAATTAGAGTCGAAAGAAATGGTTAGATTTATAATCGTTTGATCGAACGAGATTTTAACAAATTCAAGTTTTCCTTCTCAAAATTCGGATTGTACTTTTCAAAATTCCGATGCTCATCCTAATTATCCAAATTTATCTTAGTCAAATATGGTTAATCGTTAGAATTTTCCTAATCATGCTATGAGTGCTCATGTCCCTCAATTTGCATTTTCATCACAAGGGCATCCACCTCAAGGTTCCAGCCATACAAATATCTCCCACAAGGGTATATCCAACATTGGTATATTTTTCCAAACTCTACAAGGAGATACAACGAAGATGAGAGTGAGCAAGAGACGTCATCTTTTGTAAATGAATCTGTGCAAATGCCAGAGAATATAAATCTATATGTCGATCCACAATCTGACAACGACGACAAACGTACAAAAAGGAAAAAATATTTTATTCAGATGTGGAGTGTGTTGTTGTTGCACAATGTTGGGTGGATATTAGCATCGGTTCAGTTTTAATATTGATCCAACATTGGGAAATGATCGAAAAGGCGAACAAATGTGGAGAAGAATCATAGAAGCCCACAACACAAATCACCCTGCGAACAATTCAGAGCATGATATTACTCAGTTGAAGATGCAAATCTATAAAATGCAAAAACAAACTAAATATTTTATTAAATGTTATAACAAGATTGAGAAGATCCGGAAGAGTGGTGCAACGAAACTGATATACTTAAGAAGACACAACAAGAATAAAAGGAATATTAGATAAACATGGTTTAGGTATGTTGCAGTATGGAGACTACTTAAGGATTGTCCAAAGTTCGTAGATGCGCGAGGGGATGTTAATGCATCTAAAAAAGTGAAAAATTCTGAAGGAGAAGCATACACATCTTTTCCAACGCCGAAGAAGTTGGTACAAGTCGCCCAATAGGCCAATAAGCAGCGAAGAAGAAGGCAAAGGGAAAAGGAAAAATAAATGAAATTGCAGCCGCCGTTGAGGGCACAAACAAACGTGAAGCCATTGCAGCCGAATTCATACGTTTAAAGTAGTATGATCCTAAAAAAATGACACATCAAACATGATAAAGATGCAAAAGAAAGCGGACCTAAGGGAATGCGAGAGGATAATGAAAAATGGGATGGCACAAATGGAGGGAATTAGTCATTCCTCCAATTTATCGTTTATCTTTTAATTTGTAATTGTGTTGTGTCTTATACCAATTTATCTTTTAAATTGTAATTGTATTTGTTTCATGTGTATTTTTGCTTCGTATTTAAATTAACATATTACATGTATTTTTATTATTTAAAATGTTAGTTGTGTATTGCAGCAATCTCTTTTTTATATTACCAACGTTTGAATTTTGTTATTTTTTATTTTTAGCACAATTATATTAATTTTAACTATACATTATTATTTTAAAAAATAATTTATTAAAATCATATATAAAAACATAAATTAAGATACATATATTATATATATATATATATGTTTGTTTAGATATGTTAAAAAATAGAATTATAACAGTGAATTTTATTAAATAGTAAAAAATGAGAAGTGTTATAATAGAGAAAGTCTGAAGAAAATTGAAATTGAAAGAATCACTAATATAGCACTGATATAGCACTACTACAAGGATCCACCATAAGGTATGCTCTAAGCCCAATCGTAGCTTTGCATATTCTCCAACATGGAAGCATTCTTCTTGATTATTCACATCATTTTTTTCTAAAAGTAGTTGATAATCTAAATCCCACATTACAACAAACTATATCCATCTTTTCTATTTCTGTCAATTTCTTCAATAAAGAGACATTTCATTTCATCTTTGTAACACGAACATAGTTTAGATCCCCCAACATTAATATATCTCACTCGTTTCCCACTTACAACTCTGTTATTTAATAATCTTTGTTACAAAAGTATAACTATTGTAGTATAACAAACCCCTTAACTACATCATCACCAAAAGTTAAAGCTTAAAAAATTAATATAACTAGTTGTAGAATAATAAACCCTAAAATCAATTATTAACTAAAATATTGAAATCAGATGCTAAGAAAAAGGATTATATATCCTAATTAGGTATACTCGATCCTATTTAATAATTACAAAATTAAAATAAGAAAATAACTTGAAGATTAAAAAAAAAAAAAAAAAACACTAGAACCAATACATGAGTGGGAAACCAAACAGTGGAATAGAGAATCTCAAGTATACAGAAAATCCCTATGGAGAGAGAGAGAGCATAGATTATGCAACAACAACTATCCAAACAATGAATTACATGAAGAAATGGTTAATCCTAATTTGTATCTCCAACTTTAAGTGTTTAATGAAAAATGTCCCCAATTACTTCTCTTTAAAAAACCCCCAATTTTAAAAAATTTCCTCAAAATTAACTTCCAAACCCTCAACATTTTCTTGAAAATATCCCCCAACTTTTAGCGCATTCCTCCGAGAATGCCCCCAACTTTCATTTTCTATTAAAAAATCCCCAAGTTTCACCATTTTCCTTAAAACGCCCCCTACATACTTTCAACACTTTTCATAAATGTCTCACTATATAAAATCCAGTGATGAAAAGTTAATTCATCCCGCTAGAGTCTCACTCACCATGAGACTCTGGCAAGATGAGTCAGCTTTATGTCACCGAAATTTATACAAAGGGATATTTTGTGAAAAACATTGAAAATTAGAGACATTGAAAAAAACACATTTTAAAAAACACTGAAAGTTGAAGAATTTTGAATAGAAAACCGAAGTTGGGTACAATTTCATAAAAATATTTGAAAGTTGGGGATTTTCAAAGAGACAACGCAAGTTAGAGACATTTTTCAAAAACGTTCAAAATAGGGAGCACAAATCGAGATTAACCCAAAAAATGGGTAGTTTCATAACGACGATAAAATCTAAATCAAAAGATGCAGAACTGATTCTTTTTCCTTTTTTATTATTAAGCAAAGCTGAATACAAGGTAGAATCTTAGATATGCACAACTTGCCATTAAAGTGGCAATTATACCTCCAAGCAGAATAAAATTACAGAATGTACAACAAACAGGGGACTTACTCGACGACCTACACAACGTGCGTGGTTCTTGGAACGAAACCGGCCCTATGACTTCTACTGATTGGGAGGTGAACGTACACCTCGTGGACGTCTTGTTTATAAACCTCCCCCCTGTCCCTGTCTATGGCATAGCACACATACACGGTGTCGATAACATTGTCCAACACATGAACAAAAAACCCCATGACCACCATCAGCAAGATCCACGCCATGAAAGCAACGAAGTAAGCATCATCTCCAAGATGCACAGCAGCTTTCAGAAGAACACAAACCTGCATTTGATCAAACAAACGTGTTCTTAATGCTCTTTGATAAAGATACAAAAAACAAGATTGGAAATCATGGCACCATCCATTGTTGTTAAAAGCGCGTCTGGGGCGCGCTTGGGGTGCGGGGAGCACGGGGCGAGGCTGAAATCGCCCCAAGGTGACTGGGGCGAGCTAGATGCAGGGGGCGCGGCTGGGGCGAGGCAGGGGCGCAGGGGCGAGCAGAGGAGAGGATGGGGCAGTTTTATCCTCCCAATGTCTCTCTCTCTCCATCTTTAATTGAATCTTTAATTGGTTGACAGCATAAATGCTCATTAATGCATGTTTTATTCCCATTTTCGCCATTAATATGTCATGGATATTCTAAAATTCATTTAAATCTCTGCATTGCATTTATATCTCTCCATTGCATTTATATCTCTGCATTGATACCAATACATTTATATTTGAACATTAATTAACCTGCATTTATACTTATACTTTTATACCTACGCATTTATACTATTTATTTACACATGCATATATCCCATTTAAACATCTTGTACAAGAGTAGTGCGCCCCGATTCTTGGGCGCGCACCCCAGATTTTTGCATAATCGCCCCAGTGCGCCCCGCGCCCCTAACAACACTGCTAACCACTCTCACCACTATAAGGATCATATTATTGATAATACAAAATTTCTTGCTATATTTGATAATATTTTGTATATCATACAAAAAACCAATCTCACATATTTTGTTTATTTGATAATATTTTGTATAAGGAGCATAAGCTAGTATGGAATGGATGGAGGCCACTATTTGTCTGTAATTCTTCCAGGTGCATTGGTGAGTTTGTTGAGGACTGTTATGAAGCTATTAACATGGACGTTGCTGCTTTCGATCCAACTCAAGACTAGTGTTCTGAGCTTCTAGTTGCCGGCTCAACAGTATCAACAACTACCATTATATGCACAGAACAAAAGCAGAAGATGGAAGAACCAAACCTTAATGAGACCAACTTGAGTCATGGCCACATTAGTACCAGTACAAACACATGTCTTAAATGGAAAACTAGACACTAGATATTATATCTATTTCACATTCCTTTCAATCTATTTTCTCACTACAATGTAACAGAAACTGATGCAGCATCAAAATTGTACTACACATAAAAGTTGCAGCTAGAGTTGCAAATATATGTTACTAAGAATATGCAGCATAATAATATAAGCTACTTTACGTTGCTAAAGAAATAAAGAAGTCATATCTTAAAACCATATAACAACAAGAAAGGCTTAGCTGAGGAAAGGCATTTGTATTGAAATCAGAAAGAGTCAATCCAGAAAATAAAGAATAATAATGGAGATAAACTTATGAGCCTTAAAACTTTTTTTTGGCTCTTACTGGTTTCTAAGCTTCAAAGGTTTCTATCAACTAAGTGCAACACTTCATAATTATTGTGTTTTCTATAGTAAAAAAATAAAATACAACCACTCTGAATTAGACAGTAACCATCAACATCAACCACATTTGAATTAGGCAGCAACCACAAAAATAAAATGCAACCACATCTGAGTTCAACAACCACCATCACCCAAATAAACTGTAGAGAAAAAAATGGACCAAAATCAGTTCAGTGGTCAAATGGAAACTAAACAAGTGAAACTTAAGAATCAAGAGACACTTTGAAATCATATAAGTTTCAAAGAACTGACAAGAAAATGTGAAAGCAACAACAATATATCCCACGAGAAGATCTTAACTCTAAACCCCTCAATCACTCATCTCTCTCTATGTATATGTGTGTAAATTATCATAAATGGCAGTCAATTTATAACCGGAATATGTTTCTTATTTACTTTTTTAGCACAACCAACAAAAAATCACTTGAAATTAAATCAAAGATCCTGTAACTAAATTAAAATGAAGTGCAATAATGATAAACAAATATCTCCATAGCTAAGCTCACATAAACTCACCTACACACATGTAAAAGAAATCGGAACTGATAAAAAAGAATAAAATCATCAGGTTTAGATTCTTGCCTAAAAAGCCTAACAAAGCTTGCCCCTAGAATATCATAATAAACCAATAGATTGTTAGAGGTGTTTGTTCTAAAATTTAAAAATACAAGATTTGAGTTTCATGTTCTTAGACATTGTTTTCTTTTAAGAGATTGAACACCATTCTTCGGAAACAAATCTACTGTTTTTAAATATTATTTTATTTGCAGTATAAAATTTAAACAAATATTTGTTCTTACTCACATAAAGATTTCTTCCAACAATTTCAAAGACATATATAACATAAAAATCAGCCAAAGTTCACTCCATCAATTCTAAAACAGATACTCATTTTCACTTATTGTACAACTCTCCCACAAACCAACTCTCGATCTGTAAACTCCCATTTATTGAAAATTCTCAAATAAAGACCATGTTATACAAAGCAATAACACTAGCTGCAACTGAAGAATACATGAAATCTGGAACTCGTAAAATTCTGCATACCCAAATTTCATTACATATGTGCCTAATCAGAAAATATATTTAAAATCATATCTTTCAGTTTGATTCTCATACAAATACATGAAGCACTATCAGCTCAAAAGAAATATTTTTAAATAAATATATAGACATTCAGTGCACTCAGAATTCACATAAACACATACGATTGGGGGTATGCAATGAATCACAATTTGAAAGACACTGAAAATTTGTAGTTTCACTTCAATTAAACCTTACTTCAAATTCAAATGATTGGAATAGAGAATGAAACTAGGATCATTTTCCCCACCTTGAATACAAAGAAGAATTGAGATGGAAAAGAAAAAAAAAAAAAATAAGGAAGAGAACCCTTGTTTTAGTAGAATCGGAAAATTTGGAAAATTGGACAAGAAACAAAGACCGATTTACATAAACATAAGGATTCGGATTTTCAGGTAAAAGTTCGAAAACATGTGTGATAAGGTTCGAATGATGGAGCCGAATCTTCACCACTCTTGGGCGTTCTCTCTTTCTCTCGCCCTAGAATCACAGAAACGGAGACGGACGAGGTCATATTTGTCTTCTTCGATTTTAATCTGGATGGTGGTTTAAGGCAAATTAGCTATTGTACCATCTTTGTGAGAGAGCAAATCTGGACGAAACAATGATTTTATCACATGCTTTGGTGTTATCACGGCTCTTCGAGATTACGAATTATGGATACCAAACACGGAGTTGAATACAGATAAGACTATTATCTTGACCTTATCCGGCCTACCAAATATGTCGTAGTATTGTTTCATATTAGTAATATTGTTTGGTATGTAAGGTAAAAATAATAAAGTATTTGGATATAGATTATATTATAAATAGAAATACATTTTACCCTTTTTATATAGATATACTTTCTGACTTTAGTAATGAATAATTATTTTTATGTTAGCTAATTAAACTAAATTAGTGAATTTTTATGTGAATGTCCGATAAAACAATTAATAATCTGACAATTAATTAAGCTAAATCAAGACTTGGCGATTAATAAATCGAGATTTAAAAACTAATTTAGCTAATTGATTTCTGAAAGATTAATTATTTAGTGGATGAATGAGTGTTAGTCAAATAAGCCCATCGATTGTCTCTGTGACTTCTCCGGTGAGAAAGCAAGGCAGAGAATGCCAGAAACTCGTTTGGAGCGGCCAAAGTGGTGGTCATATACCATGCACGACGGACACTAAGCGAACGAACGGCACATTTGGCTCAGAGATGGAGCATAAGAGATGGAATGAACAACACATTTATCTCATAAATCATCATAGCCACTGATCGAAGTAGAAAACCGAAGTCTAGGAATCAAAGTCTAACAACAGGCTCATAAATCATCACAACAATTTCGATGATATCACTGCCATCCAATCCTGACAAAATGAATCAAACCACAATGCTCATGGAAATGAATCGGACACATAATGAATCAAAGGCCAAAAGAGATGGCCGGAACCAAGAAACATAATAATTTGAAAACAGAAATGAAAGAAGCGGCTCAGACCAACATCAAATCGAAACTAGAGAAAGAGGAGTCACCACTATGGTTGCAAACCCACGACCTTGTCATCTGGGTCCGCCAAGCTACAACGAATGGCATTCTCCTTCGAACAAATCGAAGCAAAGCTTCGAACTACATTAATGGTTATCACAACCGCTACCCAACAATCTCAAATAGAAAACATAATGAAATCCAAAATCAAACTAATCGATTATGTTCGGAATCCAAAATTGAAGCCCATCGCCATACCATACCAGATTCACGGGACGGGCTGCACGGACCGCATTGCTGGTGCACTTAGAGAAGAAGAAATTCACGACTTGATGAAAATCAGATAGTGACCCTCAAACTTAGACAATGGTCCCACTTGCAACCAATCGAACGGCCAGACTTCTCTCAAACACGTCACGTATTCCTTAAATGACCATCGTACCCCTCTAAGTATTAGAATTTACATTTCCCTCTTCCCCTCTCGATTATGGATTAATGCCATCACAAAAGTCTAATCAGAGCTCAGACTTTGACTCCATTTCTTTCACTTCACTCCGATCCGATCAAGAAACCAGTCGCCGCCGGCCAAATGCTGCCGCCGGAGCTCCAGCCCCGGGCCTTCCGCCCTTACATCTCCCCTTCCTCCAGCGCCCCCTCATTCGCCACCACCTCCTCCTCCTATAACGGAGAGCAAAACCCTAGTCCTAGCCCTATCCCTCCGACATCCTTATATTACGGCGGAGCAGCCGGAAGCGGCCGCCGGTCCAGCTCCTCTATGAAGACCTCTCGATTCTCCCCTTCCTCGTTCGTCCACAATGCCAGAATCGCTGTCGCACTCGTCCCGTCCGCAGCCTTCCTCCTCGACCTCGGCGGTGCTCCGGTCGTCACCACCCTTGTTGTTGGACTCATGGTTGCGTATATCCTCGATTCTCTTAATTTCAAATCCGGTTCCTTCTTCGCCGTCTGGTTTACCCTCATCGCCGCGCAGATTACGTTCTTCTTCAGCTCCTCGCTCTACTACACCTTCAATTATGTTTCCCTTGCTCTTCTCGCTGCCTTAACTTGTGCATTGGCGAATTTCCTAATTGGAGTCTGGGTATCGTTGCAGTTCAAGTGGATACAGATCGAGCACCCCACCATTGTGCTCGCTCTCGAACGCCTCTTATTCGCATGTGTTCCGCTTATAGCTTCCACACTTTTTACCTGGGCAACTGTTTCTGCAGTGGGTATGTCGAATGCTGCTTACTATCTCATGGTTTTTAATTGCATTTTCTACTGGCTGTATTCAGTTCCCCGTGTATCCTCGTTCAAACTGAAGCAAGAAGTGAATTTCCATGGAGGTGAGGTCCCCGAAGATAGTTTCATTCTTGGGCAGCTTGAATGCTGTGTGCATACACTGAGTCTTTTGTTCATTCCCGTGTCGTTCCACATTGCCTCCCACTATTTGGTTATGTTCTCATCCAGTGCTGCCATCTCTGATTTGTTTCTGCTTTTCTTCATCCCCTTTCTGCTTCAACTGTATGCATCTACAAGAGGGGCATTGTGGTGGGTTACTAAGAACGAGTACCAGTTACAGAGCATTCGATTTGTCAATGGTGCTGTGGCTTTAGTTGTTATTGTTATATGCCTGGAGATTCGAGTTGTTTTCCATTCATTTGGGCGGTACATTCATGTTCAACCGCCACTGAATTATCTGCTTGTCACCATCACAATGCTTGGAGGAGCTGCTGCTGCCGGTTCTTATGCTATTGGTATGGTTTCTGACGCATTCAGCTCACTCGTATTCACTGCATTGGCTGTCACTGTCAGTGCTGCTGGAGCTATTGTTGTGGGATTACCTATCCTGGTATTTAGTTTTCTGGTCCATTTATGACTTTGGTCATCCGATAATGTGATTTTCCTTTTGTAACCCCTTGTTTGAGGATTGGTTTTGTGAATTTACTTCTTTACTTGCGGTGTGCCTTTTCTTTCATATATTGCCATGAACTGTTAGCTTCTGATTGTTATTAACTTATTGCTGCCTTCTCTGATATTTGTTTTGAGCACTTCTGTGGAATTCATTAAGGTTGTCTTATGCTTTGCTGATGGTGCTATCTCTCTACTAGTTGCTATAGGAAATCTTAGTTGGATGAGTCCTCATTAATTATTAAGGATTCTTAGTTTAACCAGTGTAAGATTTACTAGTACAAAGGGGATGCCGAGTACCATGGGAAGGTTATCCAGAAAATGTTTGTGTACAATGTACCATACAAACTATACTCCCTCAGCCTGCTTGCACCCCATTATATAACTCCGAGTCTCTAGAGAGTTACAATAGAATGCATACATTTTTCTTTCTGCTCTAGCGGCCATCAACTGTTGCACCAACTATGCTCTATTAAGATTAGATTCGGAAATCTCATTTATGTTAGGCCTTAAGCTTCCTCTGTTGAGTGATGTTTTATCTAAGAAATCGATGAGTATTAAGACCTTCTCGACCATGTCATGATGAATATATAACAAATTCAGAAAGAAAGTTTCTAGCGGTGCTGTTTTATTATTTATCCTTTGAACCTCTACTTGGACATAGAAAGAGAAACATGGATAGAAAATTGCTAATGATTTCTTTGTTTATTATGAGATGTAGTCAAATCCATCTGTTTAGATTAAGTTTCTACCTGAGTTAAAAACTCATTCATAACTCCGTAAATAATCATCCACTATATACCCATCAATGACTGACTGGATTTTCCAATCCTAGAATTCCATGATTGTGAATAATACGTAGTCAATAGTGTCTGACTTGCATAGGTATTTAGGTCTTAAAAGAATTTGGTTCAGAGTAATGATTTGATTTGGTTGCCAAGACTTTATATGCTGAATTGTATGGTAAACTCATTTGCCGTGCGCTGTCTATGCTTTCCTTTTGCTTAGTATATATTCAGAAAGATTGATCTAGTAGGTTAATACTTTATTCCCATTTTCTGTTTTGCAGTTCTCTAAGAACAGAAAAGAATTTAGAACACAATGATTACTGGATAGTGGGAAAGACTAATGTATATTGTGATACAAATTTCTCATAATGATTTATCAGTATAAGGCATGCCACTGAATGACACCTTTTACTTTACAGTTCCTTCCACTCCCTTCAGTAGCTGGATATTGCTTGGCTCGTTTCTTCACAAAGAAGAGCTTGTCGTCATACTCTGCATTTGTTGTGTTGGGGAGCTTGATGGTTGCTTGGTTCATGATGCATAACTACTGGGATCTTAATATTTGGATAGCTGGCATGTCATTGAAATCCTTTTGTAAGCTTATAGTTGGCAGTGTGCTTCTAGCAATGGCAGTTCCTGGTTTAGCTGTTCTTCCTCCACAATTTTCTTTCCTGACTGAAGCTGGATTGATCGGCCATGCATTTTTGTTGTGCTATATTGAGAACAATTTTTTCAACTACTCAAATGTGTACTACTATGGGATGGATGATGATGTGATGTACCCGAGTTATATGGTTGTCATGACTACTTTTGCGGGTCTGGCTATTGTCAGGAGACTTTCTGTGGACCGGAGGATTGGATCAAAGGCAGTTTGGGTTCTGATTTGTCTCTATTCTGCAAAGTTATCTATGCTTTTTATGGCTTCAAAGAATGTGTTGTGGGTTTCGGCTGTTCTACTGTTAGCAGTATCTCCTCCATTGCTTCTTTATAAGTACTGGCACAACCTTTTTCCTATTGTTAATGTTGCACTTTTTCCTCATAAACTTAATGGGTCTGGTTACCTTGCAGGGATAAATCTAAATCATCAGCGTCAAAGATGAAACCTTTTAAAGGTTATGCACATGCTGGTGTGGTTGCTCTGTCAGTCTGGTTTTGTCGCAAAACAATATTTGAAGCCCTTCAGTGGTGGTATGGAAGACCTCCATCTGATGGCTTGCTTTTGGGTTCTTGCATTCTCTTGACAGGCTTAGCTTGTATACCGATTGTCGCTCTGCACTTCTCCCATGTCACGGTACAGTTCTTTATTATCATTTTGATTGCATATTTATGTTTTTTCCATGATTAATAGAATTCCACACTAGTAGTAACTTACTACCCTGCATGTTGCTAATAATGTTTTGACTTGATTTCCCTTCCGAGCAACTCTTACAAGATATCATTTTACTAAACTTCTCTTAATGGGTCAGGGTTTGTAGATTTTTATTCCTATCTAGTTTCACTTATGGATAGGACCAAATGTACGTATCTATCAACCCATGTTACATGGCATATGTATACCAGGATTATTTAGATAATTCCTTGATGCTCATATAGCATAAAAAGTTCTTTATACCCATTCTCCAGCAGTTGTCTATCCAGTATATGATACTTGAAAGATTAATATCTTCTTTTGCATTATCTGTCACTTCTAAGAGGGCAATGCTGGTTAGCATGTATCCTTAGCAAATTTGTTTTTATTAGGACTAACCGAAGATTCTCCCATTTTCACACAGGCTGCAAAGAGATACTTGGTGTTGTTCATAGCAACTGGTCTGCTATTCATCCTGATGCAGCCTCCAATTCCTCTGGCATGGACTTATCACTCTGACCTAATCAAATCTGCTCATCAATCTGCTGATGATATTTCCATATATGGCTTCATGGCTTCAAAGCCCACATGGCCATCATGGTTGCTCATTGCAGCTATCCTTCTCACTCTGGCTGGTGTCACCTCCATTATTCCGATATCTTACATTGTTGAGTTGAGAGCATTTTATGCCATTGCTGTGGGAATTGCTCTTGGCATTTACATATCTGCAGAGTATTTTCTTCAGGCAGCAATTCTGCATGCCCTCATTATTGTCACCATGGTATGCACATCTGTATTTGTGGTTTTCACTCATCTACCTTCCACTTCTAGCACCAAGTTCTTGCCTTGGGTGTTTGCTCTGATTGTGGCCCTATTTCCAGTAACATATTTACTGGAGGGTCAGGTGAGAATTAACAAGACTTGGCTAGGAGAGACTGGAGCTGAAGATATGGCTGAGGAGGACAATAAAATTGCGACATTACTTGCTGTTGAGGGTGCAAGGACATCTCTTCTTGGTTTATATGCTGCAATCTTTATGCTTATAGCTCTTGAGATAAAGTTTGAGTTGGCTTCACTCATCCGTGAAAAGTTTGTGGAAAGAGGTGGACTTCGACACAGTCAGTCGGGTGAAAGCAGTTCAGCTATGGTGCCTCCTAGACTGAGATTTATGAAGCAGCGCCGGGCCTCGACTATGCCAACATTTACTATAAAACGGATGGCTGCAGAAGGAGCCTGGATGCCTGCAGTTGGTAATGTTGCCACTGTAATGTGTTTTGCGATATGTTTGATCTTGAATGTGCATCTGACCGGGGGATCAAACCATGCTATATTTTTCTTGGCGCCTGTTCTGTTGCTGCTTAACCAGGATTCAGATTTCTTTGCTGGATTTGGTGATAAGCAGAGGTACTTCCCTGTTACTGTTGCTATCTCCACCTACTTGGTGTCGACTGCCGTGTATAGTATTTGGGAAGATGTGTGGCATGGCAATACAGGATGGGGCGTCGATATTGGGGGACCTGATTGGATCTTTGCCGTCAAGAATCTGGCCCTCCTTGTACTAACTTTCCCAAGCCACATCCTTTTTAACCGTTTTGTTTGGAGCTATACGAAACAGGCTGATTCAAGGCCCTTGCTTACTATACCGCTTAATCTGCCACCAGTCATAATGACGGACATTATCAAGATCAAGATACTGGGGCTTCTTGGAGTGATATATTCCTTGGCTCAGTATCTAATTTCGAGACAGCAATATCTATCAGGGTTGAAGTATATTTAGACAGATATGTTCAATGTGTTATTTGTGAATTTTCAGGTAAAGTTTGCAAGTTGGATGGCTAATTTACCCTTTTTGTTGCTTAAATGGCACATGAGATTTTGGAAAAGGCTCAGGTACATGCGCAGGGTTGACTGCTGGAAGCAATTGCATCGAAGATTAGTCATGAAAATTACGTGCTTCTTGCTTGTAATTTGTATTAAGTGACCTAGACTGCTCTCCTACTCGAGTTAGATGGAAGAAAAGGAAAGGGTCAATTCAATTTATACAATGAAGAGAATTGCAGGTCCTGTGTAGTTCAATCAACTATAGTGATTTTCCCTCGCACCCCATCTCTCTCTTGATTGGTCGCTCTTTTTTTGTGGGAGGAAGTGGTAGTGAAAAATGGAATTAGTTGATTTGCAATTACAGTTAGACTGAACTGTAGAGTAAAAATGCAACCAAAGAGTAGAATATATGATTTGAAATGTCATGTATCTGGAACTAAGCACATGACGATGAAGTGCAGTTTAGTTGGTAAGATGCTTATCTTCCAACCAATAGGTCCGGGGTTCGAGTCATCACGGGGGTAAATGAAGTACCATTATTGATTCTCTTTAAAATCATTATTGATCCTCTTTAGAAAAAGAATAAAAAAACGAAGCACATGATATATTGGGTGTGCTAAGCATGGATGTTTCTAGAAACTAATATTAGCATCGGCATTATAAATAAAGTTCACCTTGCGGATTATGATTCAACCCAGACGATATGCTCTAATATATTATATATTGTATATTATCCATGCAATAATGAGTAATGACAACTTTTAATTTTTGAGTTGTTTAGTATTTGGAAAAATAATAAAGCGGACATAACGAACAAAAAATTTCACGTGGACACAGAGCATTTCGATAAGCAAAATAATATCGTTTTCAAACAAGATTTTTTATGAGGAAATAATTACAACTTTTCAAAATATTCGCAAATTTGATAGCAACTGACAAGTTAAATAACACCGTTTTAAAAGAACTGAAAATTTAATATAATTGGAACAAATTAATGAAAGATGGATAATGTTATATATGTATGAGTGTATAAATTGTTCTGAACGATAACTGAAATTTCATAAAAGAACTGATCGTAAGTGATTAAAGAAATTAGTAGATATAATACATTCTTATAATGTTATATGAATTGTGTGAGAATTGGTGTAAATGATGTTATTGAGAAAGATAAGAAGAATTATAATGGAATTAAGGATAAATGAGATAATAAGAACTAAGTGGTGATATATGAAAATATAAATATATATTTTATAGAGTATAATGATACAGTAATTAATGAAGAAACTCAGAGATTATGTGAAATAAAATAAGGAAGATTTAACTTAATTATGAAACTATTACTTAAAAGAGATTAACTAAAGATAAGCTGAACACAAGGAAAATGAATATTAATATATAAAGACATTATTTCAATTCTGGGAGTTGATTTTTTTGGTAATAATATTGCTACTGAGGTGTTAAGCTCACTTCTTTTTATTTTTTCCCTTGTAGAGTGTGATATAGAATTTTCAGTAGCGGTGGCTGCATCCTCGGCGAGTCACTATGTGTCAGTTGTTTGTATGTCTGAAAGACAGAAATGTGGCATGTTAAGTGTTTAGCGTTTGTAAAGCCCACTTCTGCTATTGTATATTTTTAAACTTAAAGATTTCAAATTTTATTGGTTTATGTAAATGTAATGCTGGGAAAGAATACGAAATTTTTCGGTTCACATCACTGATACCGAATTTGTGATATTACTTATACGGTCGACTGGAGTAAGGGGTGTTACAGAATCCCTGCGAATTTCTCCCAAAACACAAGCCATCCCCACCAAAACATCCACTTCCGCCAAAACTTAAGCGGACAAGCCTTCGCAGCCAAGTATCCGTTGGAGCTTATTCTCCTCTGCCCAGTGCTCGTACACCCCGCCATACAACGACGATCGTTCCATCACGAATGACAAGTGCATGGTCCAGATTTAGGTCGCTCTCATCTCAAGTCGCGGTGGCGGCCAGCAGTGGAGATGGAGAGAGAAGGATAAGGTGGAGATTGAGAAATAAGGAGATAAAAGGATATGGATGGTTTCGAATTTAACTCTGAAGAAGAAGAAAAGTGGAAGAAGAAAAAAATGAATTAATCTTGTTTTACCTCGTGAAATGCAATCGTTTTTTGCTTCTTTAAACAACATCGTTTAGTTGAACGGCAATCGAGTCCACATAGACATTCTAGTACGCTATGTAGGATTCAATTTGGGCGAAATTCAAATTTGTGGGAAATTTGTTGCCCGCTAAAAATTGGTGTATTTTTTCACCACATCCAAAGTTCGTGGTCAATACATGAATTAGCTTATAGTTGGTGTATTATTTTGCTATTAACCCTAAAAATAACCACAATTTTTTGGAATAGTCGTAAATTTTAGAGAGAGTTTTGTATACCTTTGTGGACGGGATAATTGGACATTAGTAATAAAGGTCATCCCTAAACACTTAATTTAAATATAACGGTTGTTTGATAGTAGTGATAAAGCCAGATAAGATAAATTATTTTGGCCTAATAACGCACACTATCTGTTTTACATAACATATATTTTTTAACTTCGGTCCATCGGGCCAAGATAACTTACCGGGCTCGCTCCAAAAATCCCTTAAATGGTGATGTTTCTTTCTTAAATTACTGATACACAATCACGTCAAAATGGGGCGATTGAACATTGTTGTGTCAAGCTTTCCGGATCTAGCCTCTCCCTCTCTACTTTCTCTCTCTCCGTCGAAGGAAATTTCTCTATCTCTCTATCCCCCCGAGGTGGCGACGACCTGTGGTAGTGGTGGTTGTGTGCTCATCGCTCCGGCCGCTGTTTTTTCGATCTCCTTCTTCAATTGGGTTTCTAGATCTGACTTCTCCCTCTCTACTTTCTCTCTCTCTGTCAATGGAACTCTTTCTATCTCACTCTCACCCTCAAGACGACGACGACGACCGATGGTAGTGGTGGCTGTGCGCCCACCGCCACGACCGTCATTTCTCTAATCTCCTTCTTCGATTGGGGTTCGATTAGGTTTGTTTGTTCGAATTCTAGTGGGTTTCTAAAATTGGTGTGAGGTTATGATGATTTCGTTGAGAAAATCTAAGCCAAAATTTCGATTTGTGTTCGATTTCTTTACGATTAGGTTTCGATTTCTTCTCGATTTCATATTGATTGGGTTTCGAGCTCCGTTAGCGATTGAGTTTCTTTTGTGGTTGGATTATTGTGTGTTTTTAGGTTTCAGTGTGTTTGTGGTCGACGGTGGCCGGTGGCGGATGACAGATTGTGGCAACATGGTGAAGGGGAATGCGACACAGGGGATTTGGCGATGGAGCAAAGTTTCCGGTTCCTCCCCTCCATCGTTTGAGTTTCTTTTTTTCCATCGCCATTAATTAATATTAATTATCCATTAATTAATTAATTAATTAGATATTCCATTAAAATTTAATTAATCTTACGCAAAGTTTACAATAATCATTAATTAATTTTTAATCTATTAATCATGATTAATTTATCTAAATTCATTAATACATATTAATTTGTATGAATTAATATCTAGCAAAATTTACATTAATTAATACATTTTAATTTAGCTAGATTTATTAATTGTTCAATAATTAATTAGTGCTAAATTTATATTAATTAAATAATATTTAATTAGCAAAATAAGATAAATATATATTTATTCTTAATAAGGGAAAAACTGTCATTTTACATCTTATTTATAATATTATCAAACTTACCATACACCACACTTATTTTTATCTTAATTTTTATTTTATCTAATAACAATATTAAATTTTTATCTTGTTTGTACAATAAATTATTATCTTAAAGCTCATCTTAGTCTATCTATATCCTCATATCTTAATATGTTATCAAACTATGGAATATTTACTTGTCAAAATAGTCCACGTTTAAAATTTGTTTGATCATCAAATAAATTTTAAATTTGTATATTTTTGTGTGAAATAGACTAAAAAATAGTTTATCTCCTTATCCTGAGCACCCAACCCACTCCCTATTCTGAATCTACACGGTGGCGTAGGTAGGTTCTGATACGGTACATTGGTGCCCCAATCTCTCCACTAGAATCCATCAAAAGCAATGGCTTCCTCCGCCACCTACGCTCTCCTCCTCCTCCTCGTAGCACCACTCGCCGCCTCTGCTGCGGTGGAATCTCCGACACCTGCCGCGTGGCCCCTCCAATTCCACTCCATTCTGTACGTGAACTACAGCGGATCACTCAGTCTGATCGACCTCTGGTACGACTGGCCCAACGGCCGCAACTTCAACATCATACAAGACCAGCTCGGCTCGCTTTTGTACGATCTTGAGTGGAATAACGGCACCTCCTTCTTCTACGCTCTCGATTCCACCAAAAAGTGCAGCTCCGCGCAGCTCGATGTCGGAATTCTCCGCCCCGATTGGCTCGACGGCGCCGAATACCTCGGCCAGGAGAGTATCGACGGCTTTCTCTGCAACGTCTGGCAGAAGGTTCATTTCATTTGGTATTACGAGGATGTCCTCACCAAGCGTCCTGTTCATTGGGTTTTCTACACTGGTAATCTTCTTATTTGATTTCTTAGAATTATTTTTTAATTTGTTATCATCTGTTAGTCTTTATTGATCGGAATTGGTGCTTGAATTGATGGATCTGATTAGTTGTGCGGGTTATTGCGAGGATATTATATTATGGATTGTTTGAGTATGAATTCAGAACAGAAATTTTAGCATTAGAACTTTCTGCCATTTGTGTTGTGGGAACGCAGGCTAGGTTTGATATACTTGAGTTTATGGCCAATACAGAATACTTGCTGCTTCAATAAACTTAAGTAAACTTGAATAGGACACGCATGCACAAGATTACTAAGTAGTTTTCCTTTCCAATAAAGCGTGCTGTAGCAGTTCTCACTGAATCACTGAAGCCCAGAGTTGGAAGTTGCCCTGATTTCTTACTAGGCATTATGAAGCCAAAATCAAAGTCTACTGTCACCTTACATGTGATTTCTCTTATATGCTTTAGACAAAAGTAGCCTTTAGGTAGAATACAGAATACAAAAGACAATTAAGTATTTCAATTTCTATTTAGTCTTTGCAATTTATTTATAAAGGCAAATTGTCTTATTCAAATGATCAGTTTCCATACATTCACAAGATGGTAGGACTACAGAAAACCTGTTCACCTCAAAGGAAGCTCAGGGGCTAGTCTTACTGGTTCATGTACATATTTAACATCAACTGCATAGCGTATGAGGGATGTTAATTTGGACTGGAGGGACATGTCACTGCTCTTGTTCCATTAGGGAATTCGGTCTGATGCAATATGCATTTCATTTCTTTTGTTTACCCCAACAACTGCAGGAAGATCAATCCATGTAATGACTTTTGACGTGGGAGCTGTGCTTGAAGACAAGAAGTGGCAGGCCCCTGTATATTGTTTCGAGAAGAAAGAAACTCAAACTGTTCTTAGATCTGAATACAAAGTCAATGTTGGTTACATGGAACCTCAACTTAAAGGGATTCTGGGAGGACAAATGCAGCTCTAGATGTAATGTTGCTCTGTATTTTGACCTCTTTTCTGATTGTCTGAGAGATCCTACTGTTCTAGCTTGAGCAAGAGCTTGCTAGTGGTGCCTACCGCCCTCGCACATTCTCCATTTTCATGCCTGTGGAGAAATGATTGAGTTATATTTAATCTAATTTACTTGGAATGTTCCAACCTTTCATGCAACTTGCCTGTAACTGTTTATATTGTAGTTACTTTGCATTTGATTCCTAAACATTGTCTAAGCATTTGTTCATATATATATATATATATAGATATATATAGGGATGCATTACGGTGGAACCATATCCTTAGTCCATAATTAAGACTAAATGTAATCCATTGGATTTAAAAATAGATGGACATGATTCCACCAAATCATGTATCATTGCATGAGTATAAACAATTAATCAAAAGGGTAAAAAAAAAGTTATGTAGTATAATCATCCGCGATTTAATTTTGGAAGTTGCCTATATTCATGGAACATTAACTACAATAAATATCCAATTAGTTATTATAGTAGATCTTGAGCCAAAAAGACACGTCACGTTCTTTCATTTTGAATATCAATCATTATCTTCACTCAAAACCCTACAAATCGTCATTTTGATCGTCATCTTCATCCGAAACATTTAAAATCTCTAGACGAAGCTGGAAATTCTCTAACAATTCGTATTATCATTATACGCTATGGATTTTATCATTATACAATGATACTTGTATCAATATAAAACATAAATAATTATAATATAACATAATATATCATTGTAAAATATGGATTACACCACTTATCATCACAAAACGATAACATAGATCATTATATCGAAGCACTATATCATTATCTCTCGTATGTTGCATCATTATAACAAACAACTACTAAATACGACACATAATATGATATGTTCCATACATGTATAATTATATTGAAAACACTATATCATTATATCACGTATGTTGCATCATTATAACAAACAACTAATAAATGAAAGACATAATATGATATGTTCCATACTTGAATGGAAAGATATGATTATAAACACAAATGTTGATTAGGAAAATATGTATCATTATTTTGGAAATAAAATTCCAAGAATTTCGGAAACACAAACATATCAAAAATAAATCTTTTAATATTAAATAAAGCAATTAATTACATACTATAATAACACGTTATATAATAGGAAGCTAATCCCACAAATCTCGCATGTTGATATAACCGCCTCTATTGTGATGACAATTTTACCCTTCTCGCCCAAAATCTATATTACACTAGATAAACACATGTCTCATTATACACGGTTAGATTACTTAATCCAACGGTTATAATATGGTCTTAGTTATGCAATTAGAAATGGTTCAGATTTGAACGCAACTCTATAATGAAGTTGTATCAGAACTTTGTACGAGTAGAGCAAATTAGTTTCTCAAAATCTGAGAACATTGAGGCACTTCAGGAATGAAGTGAAGGGTTTCTGTAATGAAGCATTTGACATGCAGATGAGCTATACCTTTAAAGGTCCAGTGCTTGATTGAAGACACCGACTACAGTTACGTGTACATGAAAATGGAAGCAGGAAATATAACATCAGGCTACAGAAACAAATACTAAGGTAGTGTATGATCCCTGGTGCTAAGTGGCATATTTGCTTGTTCTCTTGTCTCTGTCACCTGCTTTGCTCTGTATTGATACCTATGTGCTGCCAACAAAAACGCTCCGAAATTGATCACGCTCATGACTGTAAGCAGCCAGTAGAAATTATCAAACCGGCCAGTGTTTATATTCTGAGACAGCCAAGAGGGTCTTCTTCTCTCTTCATTGCCCGTGATAGACTTGACAATATTGTTGAGTATGGTGGCTGCAAAGCAACCCAAACCACCAGCAACAGCAGCATACGCAGATCCTATGCTTCTCATGGCATCCGGCGCCTCTTCATAGAGAAACTCCAGTAATCCGACAATGCAGAAAACTTCAGCAATGCCGATCAAGCAATACTGTATGAGCAACCAGTATGCACTCAGGTCCGGCATGGGGGTCAGGAAACTAGCCTCGTAGCCGTGTTCTATGGCGTAATGTCTCCTGTATCTCTCGAAGATTCCGGCCCATGCCACGGACACGATGGAGACAGCCAAGCCAATGCCCACCCGTTGCAGCTGAGAGGCACCATGGGGATGGCCTGTGATTTTCCGGGATAACGGAACAAACACTGAGTAATACAGTGAGAGCAGTAGGAATATGCTGAGTCCAGGGAAGACCGGCATGCAAGTTACGGGCAGCTTCAGATGGCCCATGTGAGTGTTTAATGTGTACGCCTGCTGTACTGATAGAGTTAGAAATTCTGTTAAGATAAGGTTGAGCATAATGGTGCAAGCTGGAATTGGGACCAGTTTCAGAAGGATTTTGATCTCCTCAACTTGTGTGACCGTGCAGAGCCTCCAGGGACTCGGATCAACGCCGTCTTCTTTCAGTTTCAGAGCTGCCTTGTCCAAGCATCTGCAGGTCCAAATTGATCCGAAATCATCAAATCAAGACATGGAAATGGTGTTTCTTTCATGCAATACTTACCTGAAATCATCTGTGTGAGCGATCTTGCTGCTACCCTTTACGGCTGATCTTTTGCCAGGAAGCTCGTACAAGCCGACTATCTCGCTGCTCTGAAACGAAGCTTTTCTCTTCTTAAAGGCGGCAACCAGGACTTGTGCCACCCGGGTGAGGGGGCTTCCACCGGGTAACCTGTGCCTATAAAGAGGAGTTCCGAGAAAGAAAACCAGGTTCGACATGCCCATAGCTATGGCTAACGAACCAAAGGCGCTACCCCATCCGTGTTTTATCTGAATGTAGACCACTGCTGTGAATGCCACGATTGCTCCGACAGTGACTGAGAGGTAGAAGAAGTTGAAAAATCTGTCGAGATGTTCCTTGTAGTCCCTGCTTCTTTCATCAAATTGATCCGCGCCAAAGGAAGAGACGCACGGCCTAATCCCTGCGGCCCCAAATGCAGTAACGTAGAGGACTGCATAGAGGTAAAACATCTGCCATGGTTTTGCAGGCTCACAGTTGCCCAAGAGAAGGGCAATCTGATCACATTTGTCTTGATTTGGCATCAGACTAGTCATGGTTGCGCACAAGGTGATTCCTGTTAGACCCTTTCAAGAAATAACATTTACTAGTTTTATTACATTGAGTTAGATATAGATCAATCAATATGTTTGAAGTCTGAAATATGGCTTACTGCAAGATAGATGGTGGTGAAGATGGCTATGGTCCAGTATCTCCCGAGATATGCGTCGGCGAGGAAACCACCAAGCACTGACGACGCCTGCGATATCCCTAAGAAGTTGTTGACTGCGTTAGCAGAGCCCTCGAAAGGGCGGTGCATCACGTAGAACATGAATGCCACCATGTTCACAGACAAACCAAAGTAAGCCATTCTCTCTGCGATTTCATTCCCTGCAAAAGTTGAACTTGATATCATCAACTTTCTAATTTCTCTCAAGAAAAACACCAAGTACATATTTCCTATTACCAAAGATGAAGAAAGCAGCAAGCCAGCCACCGGTCTTGGACACGCTGAGCTCGGAAAGTGGCTTTCCGTGGATGTTCACTGGTGTTGCTCCTCCGGTGTAGCCGCCCCCCAGAGCCGTCCGCCTGTCGTCGGATTCAAGAAAGTACATTCCGAGCCGCTTCCTCCGTTGAGGCGCCTCTAAGTTCGCCGGAGTAATGGACAGGGGCTCGGGTGACTTGATCTCCCGGGCAGCCATGCCTGTGCCTGAGCCTGAATGCTGCTACTTCACAAGCCCTGTTGCTGTTGCTGCTTGTTGCCTGCCCTCATCTTGAATTGTAGCAATATATATTCAATGCGGCCACTAAATTTGGTAAATCGCTATCATATTTTCTTCATTTATTTGGTGTCAAGACTGTTGGAAATTACAACGTCAAGATGAAGAGCAATTACTAACATAAATCATCAATTAATGCAGCTGCAATAACGGTTGTAACACAATTAGAATCTACTCTCACCAAACACCTGCAATTGGATTAACCACTATCTTCCCCTAAACATTACAGGTATTCATATCGTCAAAATAAACGTACAGATGAAATATTTTGATGACATGTCGCACATTATTTTGAATTGACTTCAAACGTAAACTTCATTCATTGTTGAGTAAGAATGAAATACTAGGAAAATCATTTGAACAGAAAGGTGTATTGAGTTGGTCGATTTTCACAGTGATGACAGATGGGAATCAGTGTAATAAATGTGTGACGATGGGTGCAATAAAGAGTGATCCAACTACCATGTGTGGAGCAAGACCCTAATAAAGACAAGTAGAGAAAATTAAGCAAAATGTGCAGCATTAATTGTAGCAGCTGAGGGGAAAGTAGTTGGTTGGCCTTGGACTCCAAGACGCAAAACCCATTTACTGAGATTATCTCAAATCGGCAGTTTTTTCATCGTTTCTTTATGATAAATGTGATCTATTATTTGGATTTGTTCCGACGGAATGCAACGGTTTCCTAATTAAGGTCTATAGAAACAAAATTTGTTTTTGAGTTCTTTTCCTAGAATTAGTTTACTTGAATAAATCAGGTGAGATTGGTTTTGGGCTCATTATCAAAGCCCATCTTTCATTCAATTTGGATGTCCAAATTCGTTTCGATATGTTAAATTACTCGAATAGACTTTGGCATACACTCAAATCTATTGGGCCTGAGCTCATGGGCTAAAAATTGATGAGCCTAAATAATAAGTTTGTTTGAATAATTATTGAATCTTAATAAAGTGTTTTAGATGCATGTTTTTTCTCTCTTGAAATTGCAAAACTAGCAAAGGAAGCGGCGGAAACATCAAAATCCGACGGCAAAATCTGGAATGTGGGGCTTCTGCTGGTGGCTACTGTGGTGGCGGTGAAAATGATATCCGTACTGATAATGCCGATATCAAAGAGGCGGCTGCCGCCGGCGGTGAGTGCGTGGCCGTTAGTGGGCGGTCTGGTCCTGTTCATGAAAGGATCAATGGTGATGCTGCGAGAGGAGTACCCTAAGCTTGGGAGTGTGTTCACTCTGTGACTACTGAACAAGAACATCACATTCTTGATCGGGCCGGAGGTGTCGGCCCATTTCTTCAAGGCCCCCGAATCCGATCCGATCTCAGCCAGCAAGAAGTCTACCAGTTCAATTGGCCCACCTTCGGGCCGACCGTGGTGTTCGATGTGGACTACTCCATGAGGCCTTGAGAGTCAGCAAGTTGAAAGCCTACGTTGATCAGATGGTTATGGAGGCTCAGGTGAATATTCATTCATTCGCCATTTCTTGTTTGATTTTCGTGCACCCTTTAAATGTATTTTGATGATGATTTATTTATTTCCCACAAATGGGGAAGGAATATTTCTCAAAATGGGGAGACAGTGGTGAAGTGGACCTAAAATACGAACTCCAACTGATCATACTAACAGCGAGTAGGTGCTTATTAGGAGAGGAGGTTCGAAATAAGCTCTTCGACGATGTTTCTGCTCTCTTCCACGACCTCGAGAATGGCATGCTTCCCATCAGTGTCATCTTCCCTTACCTTCTGATCCCGGCTCATCGCCGTCGTGATCAACCGAAGCGGAGGTCACCGGCCTCCTCATCGCTGCTCTCTTTGCCGGTCAGCACACGAGCTCGATCACCTCCTCACTAACGGGAAGTACATGTCAGCGGTGGTGGTCGAGCAGAGGCAGTTGATGGAGAAGCACGGAGACAAGGTCCATTATGACGTCGGAGATGGAGGTTCTCTACAGGTGCATCAAAGAAGCCCTGAGACTCCATCCTCCGTTGATCATGCTTCTGAGAAGCTCAAACAGTAATGTTAGTGTGAAGAGCAAGGAAGGAATAGAGTACGACGTTCCCAAGGGGCACATCGTGGCCACATCACCTGCCTTTGCGAATCGACTCCCTCATATTTACAAGGATCCCGATACCCCGACAGGTTTGCTCTGGGGAGAGACGAGGACAAGGCAGCAGGAGCTTTCTCCTACATATCGTTCGGTGGTGGGAGGCACAGTTGTCTCGGGGAGCCGTTTGCGTATCTGCAAATCAAAACGATCTGCAGCCACTTGCTCAGGAATTTCGAGATGGAGCTCGCGTCGCCCTTTCCGGAGATTGATTGGAATGCCATGGTTGTGGGTGTCAAAGGTAAAGTCATGGTGTTCCTTCAACTGATTGGCTTGGATATATCTAGGCAGACTGCTTCGTTCTTTGTTTTTTCATATCTACTTATCTATGTGCTTAAGAATTGCTAGTTGATTGATATGTGCTTCCTCCTCTTACTTTGCTTCATTTGACTTGACGGACTATTAGATTCTTTCCACCATTAAAAAAAACCAGCAAAATGGTTGAACTTGACACTAAATAGTATAAAAAATATCATAAAAGTGTGAAGTACAATTGCACAACAGTACGTAATCAGATGGTTTCAGTGACCGCAACTGGAAGTGGCAGAAAATGTGTACCTCTCGTTAACTTCAAGCTTGGTCCTTAGACATGAGAGGAAAACAGATCTTAGCTAGCTTCTATTCGGGATGATTTTGAGGAGCTCGATATCGAAGAGGAGAGTTTTGTCGATCAACCCTTGGTTCCTCAGCACAAAATCCAACGCCCTTTGACCCTTTAATAAAGAGGAGTAAGACCAAAGTATTCAACCAGAGATGTAATGCAGTAACTGTATGTTATGGATAAAGAGTAGTACCGAGAATGTTGTTGGCCTTGGACCTTTCTTGTTGAAGTCATTCTCAGGATATCCTAGTTCAGGGGGGACAACAATCCTGAAACATTGTTCAAATGCTGTAAGATATTGATATTTCGTTGCTATTGATATTGACTGTATTACTAAAATATTGAAAGACAATGGATTGGAGAAAGGTATGCCACCTTCGTATGCCACCAAGAGCCATGCCTGATACAGCTTCCTCAAATGCCGGGATGACCTGAAGATATGCACAGATCAGCATAAACATGGGGGCGACACACTCACTTCTTTATTTAGTGAATAATACACTAGAAGGTGGTATTCAAGGAAACTGACAACCTTGTAATCGTAAAAAAGCTATGCTAACCAAAGTTCTATTAAGAGTATGGTAAGCTAGTTTTCTTTTTCCCTCTCAAATTGTGCATTAAATCATATATGAGCTTCACTAATCACGGACATGGGATGGTCGAAGATGTCCTTTAGTCAGCAATCCCAGATATTATATAACTCTTTGACTTATTTGGCAGCTCAACAACTTTTTACACGAAACAAATAAGTCTCAGAATTTTTTTGGCTTGATATAAATGTAGAATATGATTTATAATGCAGGACAGCAGGGTAGACCTTCCCATCAGATTTAACTTTCAGTAGTTATATATTATATCTTATAGATATATCCTACCTCTTGCGACCCTAATCTGAACTTGTAGAACTCTTTGTCATCACCCTGCATAAGAAAACAAAGAATAAAGCACGAAGACGAAAAGAAGAGCAAAGAATCCACCAATCAATAATTTATGGCAGCATGAGGGAAATACAACGAACGAGCCACCCTTTGTCTTGTTGCGAGCTTCAAATATCCGGCCATAGTAACCAATGGTGAAACCATCCCAATCGACCTACATGCATTAACT
>JAYDZE010544547.1:0-14184 GCA_034509125.1 Monilaria moniliformis | reverse complement strand
TATGAAAATGATTTAGTAAGAATGATAAATATTGGTGTATCTCCTTATTGGATGAATGCAACATTTAAATTCAAATGGTATTAAAAATAAAAAATTTATATTTATTCGTACATTTCTTGTTCAGTAAATATATATGCTTGTTCGCAATTCTAATTTCTCACAGAAAATTCAATTCTCACTGGATTTTGACCCTCTATGTACCACATGACGGTTTAACTCTCATAATCTTATCTATAATCTACATCCTATTAGATTAAATAGCAATAAACATCATTTAGACCGAATTATAAAAACTGTCATGCGTTGAAATTTGACAAAAAAAGAGGTCTAGCTTCAGCTTCCGAACGCTATTTATGAACCCAATTCAACTCTAATAGACGAGTTTAGTTTGACAGTTATAGTTTCAAATTTCTCCTACTAGTCTTCTTCCCTTTATTTATTGATCATTTAAAAAATAAATAGTAATTCCAAATAACATTAAATAGGAAAGGAAAAGTTAATACAGATCTAATAAGGAAGCTAGACAATAATTCCAAGACATACCAAAGAAAAATCCTCCTTCAGTTGCTTCATACATATTTTTGCACGACGTTTTCTTCAGTTTTCGACTGCCACTCCCTATCTCATACCTGAGATATCTTATGCAATTTCTGCAGCCGAGCTTCTTCGCACTCTGGGAGCTCCTTGAGTTGGTTTGGGGACTCCACGAGCTCGGCTACCATGGCTGTGAGCTACTTTTTGGCTTGTTCAACCCCTTATTGAACTATTCGCTTCCATGACTCGCTTGAGCACAGTTCTTCAAAACATACAAAAAATCTCGTAATTTTCTGCAGATCTGGCAGGCGGCACCATGAGAGAAGGCTACCATGACGATTTTCCAACGGATAAGGGGAAATAGGCTATCGAAGGTTCGATCGCCCCCCTCCATCCGCCACAGGTTGTGATAAATTAAAAGATGCTTTGAAGTAATGATAATAGTAAAAATTGCGATAGGCTTACAAAAGTTGGCTGCCATTTCACTCTAAACGGCCACCGGAGTAACTAAATTTCCTTATGCTTACACACACACAACCACTCATTCCAACGCTACTTTTTGCACCCTACATTTAATTTGTTGAAAAATATAATATTTTGCTTTTAAAAGAAGCCCAGCTTTTTATCAAGTAAAAAAAAGGCCAGAAAAGAATTTGAACTTTTGGTTTTTATTTTATTTAATTAATTTAATTTTTGTATTTTAAGTATGAGAAAGTGACGAAGTTTGATTCCCAGATCTTGCCCATCAGAAGTGGAAAGTGGCACTATCAGGCGGCGTTTCTAGAATAACAGTATTTTATAGGTTCTTAAAATATTTTCAGGTGTGAGCAAATAATAAACAATTTACCTTGCATAATTCATCATCTACTGCATCATGTACGAAACCAAATTTTCCTTATAGTTATCTTTTATGTTGATAATACTAAATCGGGCCTCTCAAAGAAAAGTATTACTAAATCGGGACTTCTTGGCATGACTTTTTTAAGATGAACTCTTATATTTCTATAAATAATTTATTTAGTTTATCTTCATTGGAATTCTAAATATGCTTAATAATGATCGATGTCACACTACTTTTAGCTGATCTTAAGTGTAGTTATGTTCTTATTGTCAAATAATAATACAGAATTTATTCATCATTAAACGCAAACGACAGAACCACAAGAAACATCTCACAATCTACCAAAAAGGCTGTATATATATATAAATAAAAAAAAGCACAAGAAAAATCAAAAAATATTCAAATACCCCATATTAAACCTCAAGTGGTTCGGACCTCATCAAATCTTCCAGACGAAAACCTAAAAAATAAATTATAAGAGTAGGAATAAAAAAGAGTGCTCGTCTGAAAAAACAACCAATATGATAATAAAACGACCAGAAGGCATCTAAAATTAAATAAATAGAATTAAATGAACCCTTCGACATCCTTATAAAACACTTTAATAAAAATTGACCAAGAAATGTAAAAAGCAATTAAAATCTGCATCAGCCCAACTGCCACATTAAATAAACTAACCATTTCCCTCTTCTCCCTCTCATCCCCATCACCAACTCTCTCCCTCTCTCTTCACTTCTCTCTCTCTACACAGAGCGACAGAATTGACGGATCGTCAGCAATCATGTCTTCGATTCTGTCATCACAGAGCGTGGCGTTGGCCACCGCCATGGCAGTTTCCGGCACAGTAATTCTGCTTGCTGCTCTCCGCCTCCAAAAGCCGCCGTCGACGACTGCCCATTTTCCACTGCCACCATCTTGCATCATCCCTTCTTCAGGTATGTATGTATGAAATATTTGAATCATTTAATCAACTTTAATTTCCCATTTTCGATTTATTTTGTGCCCCTGCATATATTTAAAAATATAGTTTGCATGCTCAATATAGGAAATGAAAAGACAGCATTTTTGGAGTAGGGAAAACTAATATTCAATTTATTTGTCCAAGAATCATGGATGTGATCATTAACTACTTACATGGTAACATACATACATATATATATATATATATACATATATATATATATATATAAATTTGTGTATATGCAATGATTTATATAATTTATATACTTTATTTTAGTTTTCTTTAAGAAATATTCTATTTTAGTTGAACACTAGTTGTGTAATGTTTCTTCTTATATTTATTATTGGAATATGTGGTATTTGATGCTGAGAAAAAAATATTTTACTTATAAAACGAAATCCGATCACATTATTTAAATATGAATGAATGGTGTGCATGTGTAGCTGATGGGAAGAAAAGAAAGAACAAGAAGAAGGTGCACTTTGCAGAAGATGTGGTGGACCCAATTGGGAACAGTGAAGAGTACAGGAAATCACACAAGGCTAATTTCAAAAATTATTCAAATTCAACCACTTTAAAGAAAGGTAGGAAAATTCAAGAAATGCCAGCCAATAGGCTGGCCCTTTACAATGGCATTTTGAGAGATCGAGTCCTCCAAAAGGTTGCCTATTCATGTTGATGATCATCTCTGGAGATTGAGAGATTTCCTTTTTTCTTTTTCTTTGTAACAAGAATTTGGACAAAATTCTTGGTTTGTTAATATAATTCGGGATTTGGATTGGACGGTTGAGACATGTGCAAAGGTTTCTTTCTCAATTTGCCACGCGGGGAGGTACAATTTGAGGGGTCGATCGAGAATTATGTATGAAGATTGTTGTCTCGTATCTTTTAGAGTTAGGCCAGGCGAGTACACACACATCAACTCTACGATTGCATGTAAGAAAATGAGAATTGAGTTGCATGTACATGTGATAGAATTGCACATCATGTTCTTATTTTATTTTGTTTTTAATTGATTAGTGTTCTCTTTTATACTTCTCATGACTAGAGGGAGACTACAAAACCTGTCTACACAAATTATCATTTGAGTTCAAACAATCGACTCTTTATTTTATTTTAATTGTGGATATGATGTAAAATATACGTAGTAAAAATTTGTATAGATTTATAAGTACTCATGCATAAGGTATACAAATATACAGTATAAAACAAAGATTAGGTGCTATGTGCCAATTTCTCTCACCCTTTAACAACTGCATAGAGGCCAATAATTGGGGATTATAAATTACTTCATTAGTCCCACAACCTTAAAATAAAAATCAAGCAATCAACTTAAGTTTTGTGATTGACTTTTTCTGTTATAATTTCCACCAATAAGCTGCCGACAAGTGTCACAAGATTGTTGGACAGACCAATTGGCATAGGCCATATGGGGGAATAAACAACTAGCCAATGCAGGCAAGAGTTAGGTTTCACTCATTAACAAAATTTGAAATTCTACAAACTCTATGAGAGGATATTGTGCTAAAATAAATGCATGTGCCATCATCTTTGTCCAATTTTATAATTCCCTTTCCCTTGTTTTGAATATTTGGAAGAACTTTATAAAAATTGAAATATGAACAAATGAATGGTGTGACCATAGATCTCAGGTAATTTTAAACTATAGTTTATATTAATTATGGAATTTCATAAATGAATAGATAAAAGGTTTTATGGAATCATCATGTAATGCTAGAGAATGGATGATCTGTGACCATGAGTCTTGTATTGTATCATATATTTTACATTTATATGCATGCGTGAGCAGTGGCGGATGCAGGGGACAGGAAGGGGTGACCTACCCCCCTCCCTGACAGCCTATCCCGCTGGAAAATCACCATAAACACCCGCTCTCATGGCCGCCGGCCACCGGATCTGCAGAGGGGCCCATTACACAGTGAGAAACCCAACTATTTAGGGATATGGTGCATGGACTGGTTCGCGAAGCTGGTGGCCGCATGTGGGATGAAGAATCAAGGCCACGATCTATGTGATACTTAATCGACGAGTTCGCTAGGAAGCAATAAGCATGGGACCGATGCTTATGCTAGAAGCAAAGAAGACGCCAAGAGTTTGATTAGAAAAGGAAACTATATCTTGTGAATTTAGTTAGCTATATTTAAGTATTAGAGATAGATTCAAGTTTAGGTTTAGATTAAGTTTCTCTCGTTTAGTATGACTGTTTTCGCCTATATAAGGACAACTAGTTAGTAGACGAAGATAGACTTGAAATTTCCGAAAATTTTATCTCATTCTTGAGAGGATTCTCTTGAATACAGTTCCTATTTCATTTTCTCGTAGCATTGTGCTAGAATTCAAAATAGATTATCGATCTATCATTCAAACTCATACATTTGAACGTGGTGTCATTCCTTTCATCATTCGTTCCATATTCCCAACATTACTCTTTCATTCACATTGAATTGTTTCATTGGTTACAAACAGCAATTGAGTCAATTCGAGTTAACCAAGTTATATGATGAATTGTCACATACATCCCAATAAGGTAAACTCTTTTCCAGTGCGCGAGATAGTTGTTCAGCGAATTGTCGACTTCATCATGCCTACTAGAAACAAGAGAGTGTTCCCAGATCCGTGAATTCAAGCTCAGTATCGACTCGATTGGCGCTATTGATCCGAGTCATCAAATATGCGTCGACGAACTCCAGTTGCTAAGTGTGTTCGTAGCAGACCACCTGAAAAATTAGTTACACGGGACAAACTAAGCCGAATGCAACTAAAGTGGTTTCGGGAAGTCAAAATCTTGATTCCCTCTCGACCCGACGTTCTGGACTTTCAATAGCTCGACTCATCCCATAGTGGGGCCAAGGTTGAGGAGTATCCAAAGCCAACCAGATCCTTTAAATCTGAGGTATCAAACATGTGCTCGACGAAATGCCTCAAATAATATATTGAGTTTTCACGATCAAATGGTTGCATCCTTGGTTGTGTATCTCGAATCCCATTGAGGCTCACATTCATAGGATTGAGTTCCAGTAGTATCCAAGTCTTAAGTAGTATGTAGTATCAAATTTAGACTACTTATAATGTTTATGTGGACACTCTAAATGGCAACACATGGTATGATATTTTATATAACAAAAATCCCACATAGATGTATAATTGTAAAAATGCATATACCAATGACACGTATGCCATATGCAGAATGTTGTATTATTATATTTAGAATGTTGGTTTACTATATGCATAACGTTGTTTACATATGCATATACATATATCTTTGTTAGTTTATCAAATGTATGTTTAACAATATGAATATATCTCATTATCGCAAATCTTTTTTTTTTTGCTCCATTTTCTTCAATATAGACAAAATCTTTCTCTAATTATATGAATCTCTTCCCGTTGTTCTCAATCAGAACTCAACCAAAACCAGTTGTCGAAACCACCACAACCAAAATCTGGTGTAATCGCATCAACGATTCATCGTCACTAGCCTATCAAGTCATCAATATTTCAAAACAAATTAAACGAATCAGCCATCCATCAAATCCACAAATTCAACCAAATAAAACAAAAATAAAGAATAACTAAAATAGAAAAACCTCGATACAATCAACACAAAATTAATGGATATTCGCAGTTAAAAGCATAAAAACAGTATAAAAAAAAATCAAGTGAAAAAGTTTGGAACAGTAAATCTTGTATGCATATTTGTGTACAATCGTATGTAATTTTATGTTCATTTATATGCAGTTAGTTGTTAATATGCATGTTATTTTTTCTAATCTTATAAAATTGAATTACGGTTATACCATTTCTATGGTAAAAATAGCATCCATCAACTTAAAAATTGCAAAAATATCTGAATCATAGAATCTATGGACCCGATTTTTTTTTGGCATGTCTAAAGCTTATTTTGTTGTAGTGAGGGTATGATTGTAACTCAATTTGTTAAAAGATTCGAAAAGAAAAATATGTATATTGTTAAATAGAAAACTGCATAAAATTAAATATAAAATTGCATACGGCTATAGCGCGGAATATGATGATTCGGTTACTCTAGCCCCTCACTGCGATTGCATTATCCGAACTTCCACTGCGGTGCAAACGTTGTCGGCCATAAGAATTCCGACAAGAAATCGACGAGGATAAGAGAAAGAAGAATAATATTTTGTATATTATTACAGTTATCTTCATAACACTATTCAACATGCATATGTCTTTCAAAGTTTATGAAGATCTAAAAAATGGTTAATTTGATCATATGCATTTTTATATTTTAACATAAGTATGTTTATATTTCAATATATGCAGTTATCTGGTAGTTTTTGCCACTTTCTTTTTTTCTCCGACTTTCTTCTTATTTTTCACCGGTTTCTGGCTAACTTCGAAGATTTCCGTTGCTCCTCATCGATTGAGAAAGAGAAAATATGGTTGTTCATGCGGCAATAATCGAATGAGAAATGCTAGAGTTCTTTGGGGTATTCATTTGTAATAGAAAGAGTGATGGGCTTAAAGACTATTTGAGAGAGATTGAGGGATAAGCGGCAAGGAAGGCAGCAACATTGATCTCAACAACGGTGGTGGCAGAGACCAGTGAGAACTGTGGTGGTGGCCAGAGAAGAAGAAGAAGAAGAAGAAGAAGAAGAAGAAGAAGAAGAAGAAGAAGAAGAAGAAGAAGAAGAAGAAGAACAAGAACAAGAACAAGAAGAAGAACAAGAACAAGACCAAGAACAAGAACAAGACCAAGAACAAGAACAAGAACAAGAACAAGAACAAGATTACGACTACTAGTTTGTCATTGTAGATATTTGTTATAAATAATAACTTGTTGCACATAACTACACATACCCGTTGCACGACAACACTTGCAAATCCGAGCGGGTGGACTAAAAATTTGAGTTCGGACAGTTATACCCGGCCGCGTCACGGACAACACGCGCAGAAGCCGGTCGGGTAGTGCTACGGTAAGTGCTCGGTACCATATAAGCACCAAATATACACCGGTGCTCGGTATATCTCATACGGATGCCGTTTCACCTGACCGTGTGGTTAATTAAACGAGTTACACCCGCCCGGGTGTAAACAGGACGGACTCCAGAGACATCCACCTGGCCGGGTAAGAGCTTGCACGTAAGCAACCCGGTCGGGTACTCTTTTTACCATTTGACATTACCGAGCACCGTATGCTCGGTAAACCTTATGGTCGACTGCATACCAAGCACGCCGTGCTCGGTAAATGTCATCACTTAAAACCCCCGCGTAAATTTTCAGTGAAAATTTTGGCGGACTAGTTACTGGGCACCTACTGAGCACTGGGTGCTCGGTGATTAATGTAATCCATCCGGAGTACAGAGACTTCCACCCGGCCGCGTGATATTCAGCACCAAAACACCCGGCCATGTTTTCAGCCACACTATCGAGCACAGAGTGCTCGGTAAGAGATAACGCGTTAGGTACCGAGCACAAGGTGCTCGGTGACACACACTTATCGAGACATATTACCGATTCCATCCGAAATACAGAGACTTCCACCCGGCCGGGTGTCTTTCAGCACCATATCACCCGGCCATATTTTTCAACCAGCTACCGAGCACCCGATGCTCGGAAATTGTTAACGCGTAAGGTACCGAGCACAGCGTGCTCGGTAACAAAAAAACGCGTTCGTTACCGAGCACCAGGTGCTCGGTAGTTTGGCGTTCTTCCGCCAAATTTTTCGGTGAAATGTTTGGCAGGATAATTATCGAGCACTTGGTGCTCGGTAAATATCATGCTTAAGTACCTCCGCCTCTTCACTGTTACTCACCGCTCTCTCTCTCATCCCTCTATCTCGTCTCTTTCTCTCGCGTCTCTCGCCTCTCGCCGCCGCCGCCTCCGCCTTCCTCCCTAGCTCTCTCCCTCTCTCTCTCTCCCGTCGCTCTCTCTCTCCCTCCTCTCCCGTTGCTCTCTCTCTCTCTCCCTCCTCTCCTTCGGCCTGCCGCAGCCGCCCGCCCGCCCTGCCGCCACAGCCCGCCTGCGCCGTCACCGACTCCACCGGTTGAAGGTATCTCTCTTTTCAATTTCTCATTTTTCGCTGCCTATTTTATTTGTTTCGGCTTGATTCGCCCGTTTGTTTTTCCGGCGTGATTCGCCTCGTATTTTATTTTTGTCGGCGTGATTCGCCTTATTTTTATTGTCCCGGCGTGATTCGCCGTAGAATGAATTGTATATGAATTTGAATGAATTTGGATTGTTGGTTTAGAATGAATTAAGATTAATGGTTTAGGATGAATTAGGATTGATAATTTAGAATGAATTATGATTGAATTGGATTTAGTATGAATTAATTGGTTGTTGATTATGAAATTATTATGCTAGTATAGATTTAGGATTGATTTATTGAAATGAGTATCAATTGAATGTATTGATTCGTTTCGAGATTTAGTATACATTTTGTTAAGTATGATTTAGGATGAATTAGGATTGATAAGTTACAATGAATTAGGATTGAATTTAAGTATTTGGTTGTTGATTGTGAAATTATTATGTTTATTTCAATATACATTTTGTTAAGTATAGATTTAGTATTGATTTATTGGATTTAATATTGATTAAGTTAATATGAATTAAGTATAAATTGAATATATTGATTGACATTGAGATTTAGTATACATTTAGTTAAGTATGGATTTAGTTAATTGATTGAAATTGAATTGATTTGAATTGTTGTAATAATGTATTGTTTTGATAGAGATGGTAAGAGGATCATCCTTAGGACGTTCGGGGCAACGTGATACCCTGTCGTCCACAGAGGAAGATGTATCCCTCTCAATTGATCACGTGCCGGGAACGTCCACAGAGCCCGAGTCCGGTACCCCCGAGTCCGATACACCCGAGCTGCCTTAACCACTCGAGGATGAACAAGGCCGGAAATACATACAGATTAGGAATGACTTGTAAGTTTTTTTATGTCGATTTACATTTTGTTATTATTTTTAATAATGTACTAATTAACTATATATTGACGTGCAGGTTGTATCTTTCTAGAGTCGTTGCCGATTTATGCCACGATTCTTTCAAAAAGGGCGTGGACCCGGCCGGATAATGCCTCAAGACACTTTCCAACGAATACTTGGAAATATATGAGGAGGAGTTTAAGGTAATTGTAATTAAAATTTTATTTAAATTTATATTATTAATTAATTTTTTTCCTATTTTTTTTTGCAGAAAAAAGCTAACTTCGACGGTTTTCCTGAAACCATAGTTAGATCATTGTGGCTTAAGAAGTTTCGAATTAGATACGGGGATTACGTACATCAATCAAATGAAGAGGAAGATGAAAAAACCCCTCCATTTCACAGACGAAATGTGAGAGATCTACACAACTGGTTGGAAGAAGCCGAAAGTTATTGAAGCTTCCACGAGGTGTTCGTCCAACCGGAAATAAGGACATGAGAAGGCCCCCCACCACACATTGTGGCGGGTCGATTTCGTTTATCGAGACGACAGGAAAAATGGTAACACGTTTTTAATTTCTAATTCATTTTGTTTATTTTTTCATTTATTCAATTATTCAATATATGTAATGGTTTTTATTTTTTATTTTGTTTCAGGTAAAGGATAATGCCGGGAAGCGCCCTTCATTTTGGGAGGTATTTCAAAAGACGCACAAATTTATGAAAATGCCGATTCTCAAGGATTGATGTGATCCCAACAAGCATTGGAAATTGAGGTAAATATTGATATTCAATTAAAATTAATTAATCATTTTATTAAATATTAATGTAATTTTTTTTCCCCAAAAGGAACAAGTTATGCGAGAGGCTGAAGAAAGACGAGCTGAAGGAGAAGCAAACCCCGACCTCGATGCCATTTTCCTCAAGGTGGCCGGGAAGGTGAAGAAGAGAAAATAAATTCCTAGAGGGGGAGAAGTGATGAGCCTCTTTTTTCCACATGTTACAGGCTCGTCTGCATCAAATGGTTATTTCCCGAAGTCGACCCTGCCAAGTTTGATGAAGCAGTTGAGCGACGGGTTCAGGCAGTCTGCGCAGAATTTGAGTCCGAAAATGAGGCCCTCAAGAAGATGACTGAAGAATTGGAGATACGCAACGCAGAGATGGCGGAGCAGATACAGCAGATGAACCAATTTTTCCAACAAATGGGCAAAAAATAGATTATGAATCAAAATATTATAATTGTAATCAATTTATTTTTTAACTAATTTTAATTATTAGTAAATTTTATGATAAATGTATATTTTATTGATAATTTTAAATTTATTACAATATAAATTAAAAAAATCTAAAAAAAAAGTTAATGTTACCGAGCACAGCAAGGTAAAAAATAAACCAAATACAGAACACTACCGAGCACCAGGTGCTCGGTAACAACAAGACCCGGCCGGGTATCTCCCGTGCCAAAATCACTCGGCCGGGCAGGATAAAAATTGGACGACCAATCCAGAGAGCTACACCCGAGTGGGTGAACTTGTGTGCATAGACGCACTCGGTCGGGTTCGTTAATGAGCACCCATGTGCTCGGTAAATTTCCGAGCACCTCAGTGCTCCATAAGCGTTTCAATACTTCCGAGCACCTTAGTGCTCGGAAATATTCGATGGGTCGTTGTACGGTACCGACTACGGCGGTGCTCGGTAAAGTCATATACCTACTCGTCTGTATCTCATCATATTTTACCGAGCACCATCAGACGGAATGCTCGGTATGTGCTCGGGAACTTACCGACGAGCCTGATACCGAGCACTTTGGGTGCTCGGTAAGTGCTCGGTAATTCTATTTTACCGAGCACTTTATGCCTTTACCGACTACATCGGTGCTCAGTAAAACACGTTTCTTTGTAGTGTATATCTATCATGTGTCCGAATATGAATCAACACTTGACATCCTAGTTAGTAACCTTCATTTGTCCATTGACTGTGGTATGTTAGTAATTGTAACTCGACACATGTCCTACATCAGTTTTTAAGCATAATTCACCAATTTTAAGACTAGTTCACCAATTGAAATAATACGCTCTATGCTGGCAATCGTACAAACAAAACGGAACAATTATATATATATAGACAATGATACTAAACTATAGTACTAAATTTTAGTATGATTAATACAACTTCAATCAGTTGACAAGACGGTTCACTAATATGTCTACGAAATTTACTAAACGATATATACTGCTTCTCAATCAATATTCACTAATATATCTATGAAATTCACTAAACGATATAGTCTGGCGTGGACTCAACAACATTCAAGTGCACTAAAAACACATTCAAAAGTTGATACAGTTGTTGAACTGAATATACCTTTTCTTGAACTGAATCGGTTGTAAATATCTCTGCTCCAATACTAAAAAACTAAATAAATCGTTGATAAATCCGATCACCAAAATTACTTGTGTGATTCGGTAAATTGCCCATTGTATAAACAACAAAAACTCGCTTAAATCTAAATGTCATAAGATTGGTTTGACTCTTACCGTCGATTTTGCGACTTGAACTCCGAGTTATCCTTATTGCCCAAAAGGCCGATGGGTGGCGGCGACTTCAACAGATGTGTTAGATTGTTTGGTGGGATGCAACGATTTTTTTTGGCAACAAGACCGATGTCTACCAACGGCAAAACTTTTGCTGAGAGTGTGAAGGCGGCGATTCAATTCACTTCCGTTTGGGGTGAATTAGAGCAACCCCTTTGCCTTGAGAGTTAAATGACCTCCTATATTAAATCCCATCAAATTAGGGATTCACTAATTTCACTACAAACGATTTGTATGATATGGAGAGACCCATAATAACCAACCCTTATATATATGTGTGTGCACGCGTGTGCACGTGCGTGTGTGAGGTCATATAAATTCTATTACCTTAGGTATTATATAGATCTAAATCTTAACCACACATTGCTACATGTGGGACGCATAAAAATGCGACACGTGACAGGGGTCTTCCAGGACAAAAACATGGAGGAGTATTTTTGTCTTTTAAAAATCTAATGGCGTGCGGGTTTCCATAATTTTTAGATTTTTACTGTTCATAAGACTGCGTCTGTTTTATGCATAATGTTTAATAAATATAAATGATGTTACATAAAAATATACATATCATTGCACATAAATATGCATGGATATTCTTAATATGTTGCCATAATTTACTGTTTATATTGTCTATTTCTCATGCAATCAGTGCATATTCTCTCTCTCATGCAATCTATCGCAGTGTTGTTGATGTGTTTGAGTGTTGATGGTATAAGACATGTTTTTGTATTATACATGTTTTTATTTTGTAGTATGCATATTTTTATTTGCACAATTTTTATATTTCTGTTTCATAATATGTATAATAATATGGATGTTTTTGTTTGCAACTATGCTAGTTTTGGTTTGAAAATATGTACTTTAGTATATTGATATGCATGTTTCTGTTTTCAAATAAGCTAGTTTCTGATTTAACACAAATATGCATGCAGTTAAATATAAATATATACATAATTAAACGCAATATATATGCATATAGTTGAATAAAATATGCATATACTTAAATATAAATATGAATATAATTAAACACAAATATGCATAAGTTTATGTTACGCAAAAATTTAATATGCATAATGTTTCTCACAAATATGCACTTGATAAACCACAACATAAATTTCTTATTATACAAATCAATCTCAATAGAGCTAAATATTTATAGTAGAAAATCCATAGCTACAACTTGGACAAACCTCCATTATGATCATTTCCCAATTATAAAAATTAAATAACACAACTGGATTAAAAAAATTAACATTCAGTCTAAAATACTATATCAAATAGTAACATCATGATCTGACCGATCAAGCCATGTAAGAACAAAAATAGTATACCAAGCATAACTAAGTTTTGCTGAAAAGTACTTAAACGCAAGTCAATAATAGAACATACATATCAAAACAAACTAAAATTAGGATTAGCTAAATCGAAAGTACAATCCTATAAAATGATTCAACGTGTCTATTAACATAAAATGCAGACTAATTGATTTTGATACCGTTCTTACAAGCTTCGAGAGTAGAACCGAACAGCTTAGTGGATCGGAGTCGGAGTCCTCAACTTTTGACGACCATGAACAGTAGAACTTGTCGTAGATGAAGAGGTGACGCTCGAAGTAGTCAACAGTGTCGACTGATATAAAATAGAATTGGAGTTTGCGAAAAACAACATAGGTAGGAAGCCATTTTGGAGACAATTGTTTTGTATTGCTCAATTGTTCTATTTTCTCATTCTATTACATCAATTATTTATAGGAGTACTTTCTATGCTAAATATGTTATGTAAATCAATTGCAATCAATCTTGAACTTTAATTTTCTTAGTTGAGCTCTATTTGTAGAAGATATCTTCTTAATTTTTTTCATTGATTCTCATCTTTATCTATTCTCGGTTCTTGATTATTTTCTTTATTCCAACACCGGTGAAGTTGGTTTGATACATCTGACTACGCTCAAAGCCTTACTTAGCGGCGTCATCATCCGTGGAGACTGTGGTGGCGAAACACTCTGATTCTGTGGCTATGGCGATGGAAAGAGCAATCTTTTCTTTATGAGAGAGAGAGAGAGATAGAGAAGAAAGAGAGGGCGCAAATATTGCATAAAGTAAAACACAACTTGATTATCCTATTTTATCCCTTCGTGTTTCTGTTAATAAAAAAGATCTGTCACGTGTCTTATTTTTAAAGTGCCACGTGAACAAAATGTATGGTCTAGATTTTGATCTATATACTATATAAGTTGGGGTGTTTATAAAATCTTATCCTTATATATATATATATATATATATGTATATATATATATATATATATAGAGTTGTAATC
>JAYDZE010544536.1:0-14185 GCA_034509125.1 Monilaria moniliformis | reverse complement strand
AGGTATCTATAAATACCTATGTAATCTCTTCTATTCAAATCAATCAAAATCAAATAATCATATTCAATATCATATTTATCCAAATATCAAAGTGCCATAAGCACTATTTTTGATTCCATACCCAACACAATATGTACATAATCTGTTCTTCATGAATTGCATACAATCTCGCCTTTGTAACAGCACTCTTCAATAATTACCTGCTTTTATTTGAAACATTTATCCGCTGATAACTCTCTTCTGCATATGTTAAATGATGCTTGCCATCTCTTGCTTGAATCTTATCCTTTTTATCAACTTGGCAATTCAAAGCAATGAAGTTGAAGAATCTGCATCTTGTAAAGAAGCTTGCTCGACTTCTCATGCAAAGTTGCATGCACAATCGAACAGTCCAGTGGTCAAAAGCTGTGCCACTGAGGCATGCATTGATCCAGCTCAGCTGAAGTATAGTAGCGAAAAATGCTCTACTGTCAACAACTTGAAGATCAATGCAACACAAAAGCTAGCTGTTAGCACATGAGATTTTGGATCAAGATATTTAACTTTCTGTTTTGCTATTTTGTAACCTAGTGTGCTTGTCGTCTTGTAACTAGGGTTAGAATAGTTGGTTCTAGGTCTTTTCTAGAGCTGCTATATATAGTGATGCAGCTTATGTATTTCAGACATACAAATCAATGAAGACAGTTTTTCGAGCAATGCTTTGCGTTCTATTTTCGAATATGAGTTGGTTTGTTCTCGATCCTAGAATAATTTACTTTTCTGATTGGAAAAACACAGATGAGAAAACAGGTAGCTGATGCATGTCCTGACGTTGAATGCGAGGGTCATACTCATGCTTTCTCCTGCACTGCAGCTGGTTCGATATGGGTTGCTCAGTACGTCTCAAGTTTGATCAGGAACCACGTACAACTTGCAAAAGGGTCCCTGTTTCTTCAACTCCATCTAGAGGTGAAGGTGAAGGTGAAGAAGTTGGATATTTAGAAAAATCAGTGATTATTATGTTTGCAAAACTTGGGAATATATCTTCTGCATAACAACTATTTTGTCATTACACATAACGTAGGGGTGAATATTTTACGCAGAAAACTATCCAGCTGATTAATTAATTGGATCGTCCATCCTAACCGAATTACTTAACCGAGTGACTTATTTTTTTTAACCTTTATTTTATTTAGTGATAAGCTTAACCATTATTCAATAATCAAATACTAATCAACGTCTTTACAATATATAGCGTAACAGAGATAATCACATTCAGTAGTCAAACGCAAATAAATTTATCATATTCAGTAAACAGTTCAAGTTTAGTCAAATAAACGTAAAAAGTAATATATATAATAGGTCGATGCAACATTATGAAGTGGAGCATGCAATCCAGAAAAACCATTGTTTCTTAAGAAGTTATCTCCAAAATAAATCATGTAGCTATTGATGAGCAACCTGAGCAGATTACCCTACCTACTGTCAACAAATGAATGCCTCGTATTTTTCAATGAAAAAATAAAATAATGACTCCCAACGCCTTGTGTAATAATGCATCTGACCTTGAATAGCAAATGAGAGTTCACCGTAGCTCTGCCAAATGTTTGTGATCAGATGATTGATAAATGACAATATCAAAATATCAAATGTGGTGTGATGATTTAAAACAAGGGTCCCTCAAATCATTTGGAGAGAGACGACTGTGGCTTAACCCCCATTGCGTTGCCCCATATATATACATACGTATTATGCAAGAGAAACAAACATAAAGAAAGAGAACCTTAGTTTCAAGAAAAGAACCTCGTATTAACCTCTTGTACAATGTCGAGCGCCAAGAAAAAACACATTCTCAACACAGTGAGCGTGAAACTAGACTGCAGGTCATCTCTCACCGCCCTCTTCCGCCGCAGACAAAGGCACCGCCACCACCCGCACAACTCCTCCTCCTCCAGCTCCTTCAACACCACGACCACCTTCTCCTCCTCCACCGTCGAGACGCCCCCGCACTACTGCTACTCCTCGGAGCCGGAGTCGGCCATCAAGAGCCTGCGAGCGGTCCAGGGCTTCGGGAGGCTGGGCGGCGAGAGCGTGGCGGTCGAGAGAGACTCCGATGACCCTTACCTTGATTTCCGCCGGTCCATGCTGCAGATGATTCTCGAAAAAGAGCTCTACTCCAAAGATGATCTCAGAGAGCTCTTGAACTGCTTCTTGCAGCTCAACTCTCCCTATTACCATGGCGTCATCGTCAGAGCTTTCAAGGAGATATGGAGTGGCGCCGTCTGCTCCGTTAGGCCGCCCCCGTCTCCGAATAACCTCGGGGTGTGGAGCTCCGCTGACTACTTCTAGCTAGCTAGGCATTTCAAGAAAGGCAAGGACTTGTGTACATTTGGATGTACGGTCCATCCACTTCAATTACAGTTTATTTATCTTAAGACAAATGCAGTGGAATGTGCCTCTTCAAGAAATGTATGCTTTTTTTTTTAATCTTTGAATTTAGCAATTAGTAGTACTTTATTATCAATGCGCATTGCATAACGATGATATGCACTGATGAAATGAAATGTAGTAGTGATATTGTTGTTGGTAATTAGGTGTCAAAAGTTATGTTGTTTGTTTAAATTCAAATTTGCACGAACTGTATGCATGCATGGCTAGCTATTTTGTAATATCTTTTAGGCAAAACACATTAATTATTAGATCATTGTATTTAGGTTTTTTGTTTTATTAAATCTTTATACAATCTTTTTTATGTTAATAATTTAACAGTTCTGTTAGCTTTTCTGTTATAAAATACAAGTCACCTTTATTATTTATTAAACTGCACATAACATATATATGTAGACAATTTCAACTAATTTACATTTTTGGGTATATTGCAAATTGCAATTACATATAGACTCTTAACCTTGAGTATTTTTTGCAATTGACATATCTATTAATTTCAAAGTTATCCAATATTTAGCCAAAAGATGTGATTTAGTTGAACTAATTAGCTAGAATTAGTACAGTAATCAATACAACATGCAATTAGAAATTTGTGTTTACATATTCAAGAAAAAATCTATAATTACGGTGAAATAATTTCTCACGCATATAGCCAATGTTTGGGACTCGATAATTGAATGAAAAAATTGTAACAGTTGAGACAATTAATATTTGCATGACTGTCCGCAGTCATACTTTGCTCATCCTTGACCTCTTCGAACAGTGCCCATCTGTCACAAAAACTTGGGATTTTTCTAATTAAATTCATTCAAGATTTATATATATTATTGCAATGTGATTGGATTGGGCAACTTAACTGTTCTCAGCTTCACTGCATGTGATCTGGGGACTAATTTAATTTATAGCACTTAATAAATGTGGTTGCATCCATTTTTTTATTATATATATCTTGAAAATCAATTAATGAACGCGAATTAATTATGTGTATATGCAGATATTATATAATCCCTGGTTTTGCAGTAACGTTGATTTAATTATGACTGATTATTGTATCTACCAATTGACATGGAATGATGGAATGATCATATTGGGACTCCCAGAATAAGTGTAGAATAAGCGTTAATTGCTCATTGATATTCTACAAAAGGGAAATATACGTAGGGTGCCTATAAAATAAGCACATGTTGTTCTTTCAGGGACACCAAGTTGTGCGACCTTTTATAATTTATAACAAAGAGCATGTGAGAATACCTGCATTGAACGTACAAGTAATTACATTCGCAGTGAAAATTAACTGCATTGAAAAAAAAATCGCTTTCTTTAGGACTCAAACATAGGTCTCCATTTATCCAACAAGAGAAATGCATCAACTGTAGATTTTCACGATGAGTTCTCAATTTTCACAATAAAAAGTTCTTTTGTGAACCATTCTACACACACACATATATATAGGGGTTGACTAAAATAAAAATACATCTTATTGTGCGAATGTGAGAATACTGCACTGAACCTATAAAGTTACTGTATTTGTCATTAACTTAACTACACTAAAAATTATAAAAATTTCGTTGCCTCTGGAATTCGAACTCAGGAACTGATTCATCCACCAAGGAGATGCATCCACCATAGATTTTCATGATCCAATGATTGAAAGATGGTTCTCACGTTCACACAATATGAAAAATTATCACTTGAATATCTCTCTCTTTATACACACACAGAGTGAGAATTAGATTTGACTTGAGAAATGAGAATCATTCATTAACACGAATTACGCATGCATAATGTATATAAATTTCATGCATAAGAAATAAACGAATAAACTTGGTTTTGAATCCCACTAGACGCAAATTATTCATTCATTTCTTATGCATGAAATTTATGTGCATTATACATCCACAATTCACATTTATATATATAATTATATCAACTTAAATGAAACAAGGAAGAGAATCAAGTAGAGTAAATGAATACATATACACGTTAACTAGTATGGAAGTGGAATAAATGTTGGATTTGCACATATGGTTAAGAAGCATTTAGAATGAGAGATGATGTGATGTATATCTGCTTCAGTACATATGCAATTACAACTCATGAAATAATGATAGTAATTTATAACAAAAATGATGAGTTGCCATTCAATTTACTGATACATATATAATCATAGCGGAAAAAACATCCATATCCAAATTTCAGACTACTGAATCTACATTTCCCTCTCACGTCAACTTACATCAATTCTGGAAAAGGGTACAAATTTCCAGAATATCCCAGCAATTATTTTTATATACCAAGGGTTTCACTTCACCCAATATTTACAAATTTTCTTGTTTTTATTAAAACGGGTCGAAGGATTCAAATTGATAGACAAACTCTCGTGATCGTAATTGAATAGAGTTACTACTTTTAAAATTTATGATGTAATTCGTCTCTCACAAATTTAAGTTGCACTATCTGTACTTGTGATTGTTCTTTATTATTTTTCACAGCTGGAATTATGGGGCTTTGGATTTGTCTCTGTCCAGTGTATTACTGAGTAGTTAATGATGCTATCGTTTTCTATTTTTTCTTTTTTCTTTTTCTTCATTTTTTGGTATTCAAATAAATTAATGACTATATTTTCTGTAGTTGTAATTCTGAGCACATGCGTAGTTAATGCGGTAACTATTTAGTTGTTTTTTTCTATAAATGGTAAGGATTTTCTTTATTTATAACCCATTTCTAAATTTTCAGACTAATCAACACTATCACAATTCGAGTTCAAGATGATTATCAAACCTAATAAATAATTAAGAGAAATAATTTATAAGGAAAGAAATAATCACCAAAATAATTGCTTCAACGCTCCCAAATTGGGCCATGGTGTCCGCCACTAATAGAATATTTTTTTATATATTAAGGGGGCTATATAATTATTGTGAAGGAATTGAAATTGAAATTGTCGATTAAAATTCTTTAAAAATATATGAACCATGCATTAATTAAGGATGAGTTTTCAGTGGTGAAATAGTGCTAAAGTCAAACACAATAAACTGCAGCATTTATTCGGAAAATGAAGTTTCGAAATGCGTTGTAATAAGAGTTCGCAGTAATAATTACTATAATTGTTAGGGACCATTTTTTTTCGCTTCAACTTTGGATTTCGACAGTAATTTCCAAATAATAAAAATATAAAAATTATATTATTATTTTATGGTGTTTTTGTCGTTGTTTCATACTCGTTTTAAGATATATTTGTGTTCTATAAATGGACAGCTACGATAGTTGCATGATTGATCCATTTGGATTTTGAGCTATATGTAGAAAATAAAGGCAAGTCCAGAGATGATAATAAGAGGACAATGACTAAATATGGGGGGACTGTTGTAATCGTGAAAACTTTTTTTAGGTTAAAAACTTTTATGAGATCTCTTTAAATGTCTAATAAAAAGTGATATTTTTTTAATAAATAAAAGTAACAATGTTAAAAGCAATAGTTTTTGTTTAATTAAAAGTGATAGTTGTGTAAATGACTCTTATTTTTTAAGCCATATATGTCAACATAATGCTCTCACGAGGAATTTTCATAATATATGTTACTCTCTACATTGCTTAAAACCCCTTTTGAGTTATTCTATTTATAATGGCTAAATTTTAAAAAATTACCTTAAAAGATAAAAGCAAATGGAATATCTCTAATTTATCATCATAAAATTACATTTATTAATATATGTAAAATAGAACTGAAAGAGTATCTTATTCTAAAAACACATGCCCATTGAATATTCTGTGGGGCGTTTCTCACCCCCTCTTTTACACACATAACATATTTTTCTACGCACGTGAAAATTTAGAAAAAAGTAAATGAAAAAAAAAAAGAAATGAAGAGAATTGCATAACCAGCATTTGGTATCGAACGAAATGAAATACAATGCAATCAAAGCAAAGTAATTCAAATCAGACATACTATTCATATTTACTTTCTAAAATAATTTTAAAAGAAATTTTATGTGCAAAATTTTAGCATGCAAAAGAATAATAAATTAATTGCAAAGAAAAGAAAACTCAGTGTAATTAAGTGTAGGGAGTTCAATGCCTTAAAAGTTATATATGTCTATCTGTGCTGTTTAATATTCGGTTTATTTAATATTTTATTGTATTTTCTGACTAATCGAACTTGTTCATATTTCGATTCTAACCGCGAATGGTTTCTGCCAAATTCATGTCCTTTTTCGGAGACACATATACAAATGTTGAGATGAAAATAGTGATGGGCCTGCCAAATATTGATGAACCCAATAACCCAGGGCCCAACTATTCGACATAGTCGCTATTTCCGTTGGAAAAAAAATCCAATTGTCTAGTCCAGCCTCTTAGTTGTATTGGCTCAATTATGTAAGCAGAGGTGTTAATTAGTGGTGATGATTGACATCATTTGATATTTTGAGTATTTAATTTGAATGATAGAACAGATTGATATAATATAAGATTGTGTATTTGAAAGATAAGATGGTTAAATAAAATTAAAATTAATCAATCTATTTAAAATAAATTATGAATTAACTTGGATTATTTTTATCAATACATTCTATCATTCAAAATAAACACCCCTCAAAATAGAATATCGAGTCGATTGAGATTTGTATCAACGTGTGTTTTGTTAGAAGTATAGGGATGACATGACCTCCTTTTGGATGATCTCTTTATGCTTATTGAGATCACTACAAATCTCAATACAAAAAAAAATCCGTTGTGATACGGATTGGATATGGACGAAGGACCTGTTGGATATATTAATCCAAGAATCTCACGTATATGAGTTAGGCATCGATCGCCCTAGATCGAGAATCCAGTTTGATCACCCTAACAACATAAAAAAAAACCTTGTCCCATTGGCTATATAATCAGCCAAGAACCTTGGTATGGTTGAACACCACAAGACTTTGCTCAAGTATCTTGATAAGTTCTAAAACAAGTGGAAAAGTCAACAAAGAGAATTCAACTCACAAGGCAAATACCAGTTTTCGTTTACAATCAAAGTGTCTCAAAACATATGATTACAAGTCCATTTATAGGCTAAAAATGACTCTATAGAGCCTCACACATTCTACACTACTTAAGACACTTAAATTGGCTCATAATACCTAAAAAGTAACTCATAAACAATTAATGGAGCTCTAGAAATTCAAAAGTCACTCATTAAACACAAAAATGAAATATAAAATGACTTTATATTTTGGGCAGCTCATATTGAACGAAAATGCAACATTTCTTCTTCAATTTGGCCTCCCAAATGTAATAAGTAATGAGCCAACACTTCAAGTATAAGTCAGTCCACTAACTTCAATAATATTAACCATTTGCCTCAATGTAGATTGGTTTTGGACTTGGACTTTTATTTTAGCAATTAAAAGCATCATAAACTCCTTTATTTTCTTAGCTCTAGCTCTAGCTCTTGCTATTGGCCCACTTTTTGAATAATTAAGGGATCTATCTTGTTGTCCTTAGGTAGCTCGGGTGCGTCTCCATCATTCCCTTCTTCTTCAAGAGGATTCGTCCTCGAATCTAGTTCACCAAAATAACGAGATAAATCGGAAACATTGAAAGTAGCACTTACATTAAACTCGTCTGGTAAGTCAAGCTTGTAAGCATTATCATTGACTCTTGAAATGGTCCATCTCCCCTTAGTTGCAACTTGGACTTTCTGTTAGAAGGAAATCTTTCATTCCTCATATGTAGCCAAACCAATCTCCCGACTCAATGATGACTTGTTTACGGCCCTTATTAGCTTGCTTTGCATATTGTTTCGTCATCTTTTCAATATTGAGCCTTATCTTTTGATGCAATATTTTCACCATTTCAGCCTTAGCTTTTCCATCAAGACTTGCATGATCTTCAATAATCAAATCAAGCGGACTTAATGGATTAAAACCATAAACAACTTCAAATGGAGAAAAGTTAGTAGTAGAATGAACACTTCGATAATAAACAAATTCAGCAAAAGGTAAACATTTTTCCCAACTTTTCAAGTTCTTTTTAATCAAAGTTATAAGTAATGAGAAAAAGTCCTATTAACTACCTCAATTTGTCCATCAGTTTGTGGATGACAAGTAGCAGAATACAGAAGTTTAGTTCCCAATTTATCCCATAGTACATGCAAAAAATAACTCACAAATTTAGCATCTCGATAACTCATAATAGTTCTAGGAACACCATGAAAACGAACAACTTCCTTAAAGAACATATCCGCAATATGAGTTGCATCATCACTCTTATAACATGGAATGAAATGTGCTGCCATTTTCAATTTCTATCAAACATAAGTTTCCAAATGATACTTTGTAAAACATGGTGTTTCCAACTCACGAAAGTACTTGGCGCATTAGGTAAATCAAAAGACATTACTAAACACTCATGTATACCATATTTTGTTTTGGAAGCAATTTTCCACATATTTCTTTCTTAAATTTGAATTTGATAAAAACCACCCTTCAATTCAACTTTCATAAACACAACAATCTCATGTAATTCATCAACAATATCATCTAACCTAGGTATATGATAGTGATACTTTACTATGATTTTGTTGATTGCTCGACAATCCGTGCACATCCTCCAGGATCCATATTTCTTGGATACAACAATCACATGTACTGCACATGAACTCATACTTCCACGAATATTTAATTTCTTCAATAATTCTCCAACTTGCTTTTGGATCTCCTTAGTCTCTTCTGGATTGGCTCTATAAGCAGGTCAATTTGGTAGAACAGCTCTAGGATCAAAGTCCATTTGATGCTTAATACCTCTTAATGGAGGTAATGCAGTTGGTTCCTCATCCGAAAAGATGTCTTTCAAAATCCTGCAAAAAAAACAAAACAAAAGAACTAGGCAAAGATGGAGTTAATTCGTTAGTGCTAAAGAAGTACTCTTTGTACACTAAGATGTACAGACTCTTTTCTTCTAATATTGCACTCTCTATTTCTTTTGCTCTAACAAATAAATTTTGTTTTCATTTTTTCCCACTCTTACTTTTCTCTCGATTCTTTTTTTCACTCAACTTTTTTTCAATTTCTTCACTTTTTTTACTCCCAGCCTCTCGAGCTTTCCTTGATTGAGACCGTTTCAGCCGGTCCTCTTGAACTTGTGCTGGTGTCAAAGAAACAAGCAAGATAGACTTGTTGTTGTGTTTAACGGTATAGATAATACGAAATCCATTATATGTCACCCTTCGATCAAACTGACACGGTCTCCTCAGGAGAATGTGACTAGCATGCATTTGCACCACATCAAAAAGAACTTCATCTTTATAATTGCCAATAGAAATGAAATTAATTTTTTTTGTTAACTCGAATTTCTCCACATCAATTAAGCCATTGTAGCTTGTATAGATGATGATGTTTTTCAGTTGTTAAGTTCAATTTCTCCACCATCTTGAAACTTGCTACATTGGTACAACTACCACCATCAATAATCAACATGCATAGTTTACCTAGGACTAAACTTCTTGTGTGAAAGATGTTCTCCCTTTGTTGATCATCATTTTTTATTTGCATGTTTAGAGCTCTTCGAACCACCAAAAGCTCTCCATGTTCTGGTTTAATTTCCTCCAATGATTTATCTTCATTATCGTCTTCATGTTTGCTTTCATATTTCATCTCTCAATTTGGCTTCAAAACCATCACCCTTTTGTTTGGACATTGGGATGCAATATGTCCAACACCTTGACATTGAAAGCATTTGATATCTTCTAATAGTAGAAGTAGAAGTAGAAATACCTTTGTCATTTTCAACTTCATTTAACTTGAATTTTGACACTTCATTTTGAGGTTTAGAGGTTGCCCCAAAATTGGATTTAGATGAATTTCACTCATTTGGCTTTGAAGATTGAGAACTTGTTGGAAAATTCTTTTGGAATGTTCCATTCTTCTTCAATTGTTGTTCCACTTTCATTGTCATGTAAACCATATCCTTAAACTCCACATAGTGTTGAAGGTCCACGACATTTGCAGTCTCCCTATTCAGCCACATAGGAATCGAGTCATGGTTGCTTCTCTATCTTCTTCAACATTTGTCATAATCATGTAGTACTAATCGACAGATTTTGTACCTTGATTCATAGGTTGTAGTTTTTTATACAATTCACGAAAATAATGAGTAGGCACAAATGTCTTACGCATTATGCTTTTCATTTCTCCCCACGTTGAGATTGGTTTCCCTCCATAATGTCTTCTATTTGTTGTTAATTGATCCAACCAAACTATTGCATAGTTCGTGAATTCAATTGCAGCAAGTCTAACCTTCTTTTCCTCGGAATAGTTGTGACACTCAAAGATAAGATCCACATTTCGTGCTCACTCCAAATAAGCCTCGGGATGGCTCATTCCTTGGAATGTTTGGATCTTCAATTTGATGTTTCCCAAGTCACCATCAACTTCATTTTGTTGTCTTCTTCTACCCACTCCTCGCATTTGATCTTAATGCATGGTTGCAGCATCATCTTCTTCGTCGCTCTCCATTTCCTCATCACGCCTTCGTGTTGCTTGAAGTTCCAACCTCACCAAGCAACTTGTTACAGGTTCCAAAATATTTCCAAACCTTGCAAAATGTTGTTGCATTGCTTGCTACACAATTCAGTTGGCTTTTGATTGTTACTTGTTTCCATCCTCACAATTCACTCGTGTATCACAAAAAACATTCGTGTATCACTAGTTGGCTTTTACCTCCGCTCAAATGATCTCACCACCTAAGCCCGTTTAGTCACCTCAAGTTTCTCCATGATGGCTCCATTGATCTGCACAAAGCCCGTTTAGTCACCAATTGGTTTACGCAACAGGTTGGGGTCGATTTCTTGGACACCTTTTTTCTTGTTGCTAAAACTCACCCCAGTCAAAACTATGTTGGCTTTGGCTGCCATCTCGGATTGGTCTTTGGCTCACTTAGACATCAATAATGATTTTTTCTACGGTGAACTCGTGGATGAATTCTACATGAAATTGCCACTAGGATTGGAGCTTGATGGGGTGTCCTCTGAGTCTGGGCATGTATGCAAACTAATCAAATCTTCATATGGTCTCTAGCAAGCTTTGAGACAGTGGTATCTGAAATTTCCGAAGTATTGTCTAGGTTTGGACTACAACAATCGGCATCCGATCATTCCTTCTTCTCTAAAACAACTGCATGAAATTTTTTTGGTGTTGTCATTTATGTTAATAACATATTGGTGGCCAATAGTAGTACTTAAATGATCCAAGACTTCAAGGATTTTTTGAGCTCTCACTTTAAACACAAAGATCACGGGGCACCCAAATATTTCCTTGGCATTGAGCTTGCAGTGCCTCTGGATTTTTTATTTCTCAACGAAAATATGCTACGGATCTTGTTGTTGATGCAGGTCTCCTTGGTTGCAAACCGCAAACCGCACACCATACCCATGGATTCAAGCAGACAATTAAAACAAGATGATGGTGAAGTTTTACTTTATTCTTCTAAGTATCGCGCTTGATTGGTAGCTTGTTTTATTTATGTATTACAAGACCTGACATCACCTTCGTTGTTCACAAGCTAAGCCAATTCTTGGCTCGCCCTTGTGAAGGCCATATGAACGATGCAGAAAGAGTTCTAAAGTATTCGAAAGGAACTCTCGGCCACGACTTATTTTATTCCAGTAGCTTGTCTCTTCATCTAAGTGCTTTCTCTGATGCTGATTAGGCAGCTTGTCCGGACACTAAAGGTCTACCACTGGCTTCTGTTTGTTCCTTGGCTCCTCTATAATTTCTTAGTGTTCCAAAAAGCAACACACAATTTCCAGGTCATCTGCAGAGGCAGAATATTGTGCCATGGCACAGACTTGTTGCGAGATTGTTGCCTCGGCCGAAAATTATATCGATCTCCTTCTCTCTCTAGAAAACTCTGACGCCTGCTCACTGTCTTAGACGAATTGATGATCTAGAAGACGGAGTCGTCAACCATAATTAACTGTCATTTCCTGAAAACCAAAGATGAAAAAAAAATCTTACATTTTTGTGGAGAACGATATATTCCTCAGTGGAAGAAGAAGAAAACGAAAGAGGAGAAGTGAAAGAATACTTGGTTTCATCAATGAGCAAGTCCACAAAAGCTTCAACTATGTAGCCATGGTTGCTCTCATCGTTAACTCTGAGATACCACTCCAGCAGCTCCTCCAAAAACCCCCAATCTCTTGCCCCGCAGGCCTCCACCATCTCAGCCATCAAAACCCTGAAATCGAGAAACGGATTCCTCGAATCCATCACCACCATCGCCAGGCTCTCTGATTCTCTTTCGCCGTCGTCTGTTTTTGCTTCCGCCAGTACGGAACTCGTCGCGCCGGGCTTGAAGAAGAGCCGCTCCGGTCTCAGCCCGCTAATGACGGCGGATTCTGGATTTGGGGTTTCGTGTTCGTGGTGATGATGATGGTAGGGAGAAAGTGATTCGTGTGGAGTGGCGGTAGCGAGTTGGTCGTCGAGATAGGTTGGGCTTATGGTTTTGTAGCAATTGTCGGCGCGGAAGGAGAGTGTTCTCGGGGTGGTGGCGCAGCTGGGCCACGGCCATGACGACGCGGCGGTGGTGGCGATGATGATTGCTATTTCGTTGGATTTGAAGGGAAATGGGAACTTCGTGTTTGTGGGAAAATGTTGGGTTTGAAATAGTGCCTAGTTTTCTACTTTTCTTGGTCTGTAATAAGCGTCAGAGAGTTGGATTTTAGACTCAATGAAATTCGGATTATTTCCATGTTTCTAAATTTTTATATACGGAGTATAATAGATTTTCAGATTCATATTTTAAAAGTATTGGTCATTTACAACCAAAGAAATTAGTAATTAATACGTAACAGGGATATAGATTATTATGTAATTTAGTGATATTCATATCCTTTTTAAGGTAGCATACCAAATCTGGTAAGATGTGAGTCGAACTGGGACACACCATTAGATGCGGACAGCCGGACGTGCAACAACTCCGTCGGCTAAATTACAGCAGTCGATCAATATTCATTTTCTAATTCATGAAAAGTAACATTAACCACAAACTCTGCTGATTGTAACTCATTCCATCACTAGATCATCCCAGAGTTCTATAGCATATTATTATTATTAAGTATCAACATTCAACAACATTCATAACCTTAAAGTATACTCACTGTAGTGCCTTCGACTCATTTACGTCTCTCGTATATATAGATAACTGAAGATTGATATTACAACTTATGTATCTCAACAAACCAAATGAACGTGTCTCAAAATGACGTATGGAACTCATTTGCAGATTTTCACTCTGATCTTATACCTTCACCCATCAACAGCTGGAACAGAAGAAATTGGAGGATATTGACCAAACAATAAACAGTATCCAGAATATTTTGGTAGAAACAGCCAGATATAAGAAAGTTCTATACAATTAGAAATCACTTGGTGCGGATTTTTTACAAGCAAAATAGCAAATGATGTTCTTCTAAAATTTTCCTGTCGAGGATCGATAAAAGCATTCAAGAACACAAGAATTATGATATTAACAAGATGTTTGATTTTCACACAGAAGAAGTCCCATTACCAACTACCCTGACATAGTTCACAAAGAGAATAAAGCAGGATAAAAGATACGAGGAGTCCAGGAGAGTCGAAATGAGATGGCTTTTCAGGCATTCCCCCATACAACTTCCATCTTAAGACGATGGGATAACTATCAATCAGAATATGGTCAAATAGGACCTTCATATCTTACACTAGAAATAGGTTCCTTCAGGAGGCTGGACGAG
>JAYDZE010544525.1:0-14187 GCA_034509125.1 Monilaria moniliformis | reverse complement strand
CTCATCTTGCAACTGAGGGAAGAGCTTTATGATCAGCCTTACGAACAAATCAACTGGAGGAGCATAAGGCATCTCTGCGCAAAGGTTTTTAAATAGGGATAATATGTAGCCTCTAAATTACTATTTTGGTATCGTATATCAATTTGATTTTTTTTTTTTTTTACAATTATTTATCATCTAACTTTGCTAAAGAGTTAGATTCCGACCTAAATTAATGCTGACAAGGCGACGTTACTTACCCAAACTTCATTGTTTTTGACTGAAATTGTAGTTGCACGTGATTATCATAAACTTATATGAATATGAGTGCCTCCGGACTTGAAAATCTATCCTCGTCAGCAAAATCAGATGAAACTAAAATTTCAGTAATTATCAAACATATTTTTAAGTTGACAAAAACCAGAATTTGATCAAAATTTAATAATTTATTAGTTGTTATCCCTAATAAGATACTAAAATATGAAGCTTTTCTTTAGCTTTTTTGTTACAATTTCATGGTAAAAACATGTATTTCCTCTATTCATAAGAGTGTGTAATATTTTTGGTGGAACAAATTTTAATAAACTATTAGATAGATATTTTTGTAATGAAAGAAAAGTCACATCAAAAATAAATTGTTAAGTCACATAGGTGCTTTATAGTAGACCATACTTAGATTCTTTTGTTAATAAGGAAATATGTGAAGGTAAATTATACACAAAAAGTGTGATATTTTGACTAAAAAAGAAAAATTGCATAATTTTTGTGGACACATTATATAGTAATTTTATTGCACAATTTTGATGGACCGATTAATAATAATTAATCAACATAAACACTGTAATATTCCGTTGCAGGAAGATGTCTACTACCCACATCCTATAGTCCAAGATTTGCTTTGGGATAGTTGCTATTTTCTAACCGAGCATCTTCTGAGTCGTTGGCCTCTGAGCAAGCTGAGAGAGAAGGCGCTTGACGTCACAATGAAGCACATCCACTACGAAGATGAGACCAGCAGATACATCACCATGGGATGCGTGGAGAAGGTTCTATGCATGCTGGCATGTTGGGTGGAGGATCCCAATGGAGACTACTTCAGGAAGCATCTTGCGAGAATCCCAGATTACCTATGGCTTGGAGAAGATGGAATGAAGATGCAGAGCTTTGGCAGCCAGCTATGGGACACGAGTTTCGCTATGCAAGCGCTGCTAGCTAGTGATATGCCTGATGAGATAGGGCAGACTCTCAAGCTAGGGCATGATTACATAAAGAAGTCTCAGGTAGTAAATGGTGTTAATCGGTGTTAATCATGTTAATTGTCTGTCCCCAATTTTTAGTGTTTTCTAAAATAGTTCCCGATTTACTTTTTTCTCTTCAAAAATCCCAATTTTTCCAAAAGTTTTATTTACATCCTGCTTTAATTCACATAACAGAATATTGAGTCAGCTCTCATTATAGTTTAATCGAGGTGTATCCTATGAAATCCAACAAACTGTCTTAGCGTTCCGTCGCTGCATTATTTCAAGTTGACATAATTATTTTCCTCAAGTTTTGGAATTAACCCAGTACATATACCATCTTTACATATCTCATTGGATTTTCATGGCTCATTTTGAATGAACTGTGTTCTTTTGCAGGTGAAGGACGACCCTTCTGGAGACTTCCAAAGCATGTACCGCCATATTTCTAAAGGGTCTTGGACGTTTTCAGACCAAGATCATGGATGGCAAGTGTCTGATTGTACCGCAGAAGGATTGATGGTATGCAGTTTTATCAAGAAAGGCTTTTTAAGTCAAAATATAAAAATACTACAAATATATTTTGTAATTATCTCTATTTATTATTTAATAGCCCGAGTCACATTTTTTGGCAATATAACAGAATTTTCGTTGCTTTATCAGCATTAAATTAAAAAAAAAAAACATTTTCAAGTTGTTTGTATGCTTGTAATTGGTTTTGATGCCAGTTTCTTGAATACGCGTAAATTAAGTTGCCGAAATTTTTGACTTAGGCAATATATTTGCAATACTATTAAGTTGCATAAAAAAAGTCAGTGTGAGGTCTAAGTTGTGATTATAATTTAAGAATAACCCTAATAACAGTTCTATTTTTGTTCCTGATTGTCTAGTGTTGTCTTCTCTTGTCGATGATGCCTCCTGAAATTGTGGGAGAGAAAATGGAACCTGAGGGCTTCTACAATGCTGTCAACGTAATTATTTCCTTGCAGGTATATTAGTACATCCTAAATGGAATCAAATTAAGCAAGTGTTGCTTAAAACCTACGTGGATTACTAATTGCAGAGCAAAAACGGTGGTGTAGCTGCCTGGGAGCCCGCAGGAGCCTCAGAGTGGCTAGAGGTGACTTATTTTCTTAATCTCCCCAAATTCTTAACATTTGGAAACAGTATTAATTAATAAGATGAGCTTATATATCGTTTTGTATGCAGTTGCTGAATCCTACAGAGTTCTTTGCTGACATCGTGATTGAACATGAGTAAGACTCTTCATCACTCCCATTTCAAACCATAAATCAATATAATGACACTAACCGGACGAGTAGAAATGTAGGTAGAGGTAATTATGCATTTAATATTTTTTTTTTTTAAATCCTATATAATTCTCATTGTTGGTAATAATTTTATTTTTTTTAAATCATATATTTTCATTAGTCAGTAATTTATAATATTAAAATTACGATCTACGATGGGATTAAATTAACTCTATTTTGGTTGATCTATGCTTCAATTTGTTGTAATTGTGATAAATTATTATAGTGCATTTGATTCTTCTAATTGGACAATTTGGGAAGCAAATTGAATTCTGAATAATTGACAATATTTTATTTATTTATTTATTTTACTTGGGGAAGGGGAGTGATGGGATTTGATCACTTTCACCGCTTGGATGTAGGTATGTGGAGTGCACTGGGGCGACTATGCAAGCAGTGGCTCTGTTCAAGAGGTTGCACCCTCATCACCGCAAGAAAGACACGGAGGCCTTCATTGCGCAGGCCGTTGGCTACCTCGAACATGTCCAAAGGCCCGATGGTTCATGGTACATTGTTGCTTACTTGTGATAGCTTGCTAGCGCGTCTCCATTGATCTCTGGTGTTACAGGTATGGAGTCTGGGGGGTTTGCTTCATCTATGGCACTTGGATGGCGCTGAGGGGACTGGCTGCAGCTGCTAAGACATACAGCAACTGCGCAGCAGTTCGAAAAGGTGTTGATTTCTTGCTGAGTTGTCAAACAGAAGATGGTGGATGGGGAGAAAGCTACCTCTCCTGCCCAAACAAGGTAGGTAACCCTTTTGCTTCTTTTATCTCTTAATAAGAATATGTTTGGTTGTGAATCACTCTCTCGTACGATAATAAACAACCAAGAATGCTTAACCTCGGTTTATTTGAAAGGGATAATTGTCATTTAAATCATAACTTTTCGTTGAATTTTGGTCAATCCCATAACTTTTGAAACTGGAACATAAAATCACAACCTTTGACATTTTCTCAATTATCCCACAGATCAAAATTTCGGTGAAATTGGAGGTGACGTATCGGCCGAAATTCAACGAAAAGTTATGATTTAAACGATAATTATCTCAACGATATCATTTTGAAGAACATATGTTTTGTCCACGTCGGAAATTCCGGCTGATAGGTCACCACCAATTTGACTGGAATTTTGATATATGGGATGATTGAGAAAATATCAAAAGTTGTGATTTTATGTTCCAGTTTCAAAAGTTAAGGGATTGACCAAAGTCAACGGAAAGTTATGATTTAATTGGCAATTATCCCTATTTGAAAATAGGTATACATTCCGCTGGAAGATGACCGGTCCAACTTAGTCCATACTTCGTGGGCTATGATTGGTCTAATCAACTCTCAATTGGAAAATGGTGATTTTCCCCAACAGGTAAAACATACTCTCTTGTCTACAAAAAATAGTCATTTTTTTTTGTTTTGATCCCTCCATCAAAATTAGTTTTGTTTTATTTTTAGAAAATTTATCACAATATTACACAAATCATTTTTTCTCTCTTTAACTATTTTTTTCTTTTTCTTTCTCTTGCTTTACCAATTGGGTAGTAAAATTTGTGTCCTCTATTATTAAGAGTGTTTTTAGTTGAAGGAGTGAGTATAATCCAGAAAATTTGATTTTATAAAGATAAAATTCTTATGAAATTACTTTGATTTGTGTGCAGGAACTTAGTGGGGTTTTTTTGAAGAATTGCTTGTTGCATTATGCAGCATACAGAAACATATTCCCACTGTGGGCTCTGGCAGAGTACCGCAAACATGTGTCATTACCATCCACAACTATCTAAATATCCATTTATATCCTATAGGATGGAGTCGGAGGAAGTATATATAAATGTATTTGCATGTTTCATTTGTTAATGTACTTAATATTTGTGATAAGATGTACTACAAGAAATATTAATTATGCGAGGAATGATATATTCTTGAAATGCTAATGACATGGGAAGATTGATGCAGAGGTTTAGCTGAGGTGAGAGAAAGAGAGTGAGAGAGAGGGGAAGATAAGGAGAAAGAGAGAATGAACTGATGGAATTTGTTTTTATTGATAATTAAGTAGTGAGATGAGAGGCATGAAGATCCATAGGTTTGAACCTGGTCAGTTTTTCGTTTACTGTTCGGGGCCGCCGTTTGGAAGAGGAGTTAGTAAGTTTTCCTATCTTGGTGACCCGTTTTTGGGTAAGGCCGAGGTAAAAAGCCCTAAAATTAACTGTTTTAGGCAGATTCACTATCACACTAAACTGGTGCAATTGGTGGATCACACAGTAAACCACGATCGAATCTCTTCTTCCCTTCTTATCCTCGCTTAACTTTCGCCATTTCCGACTGTCTCTGGTTCGTTTCGGCTGTGGTCGAAGGTTGCCTGTAACTTTGAGTTTCATAGTAGGCTTCTCATTTTATTTTCATTTTCATTTTGTTCCGATTTTGAGTTTCTATTTTGCGTCTCTTCCGTGTTGAGGTGCAGTTTGATGCGTGTTGTGTTCGTCGATCTGGGTTTGGATTTTTGTGTTCGATTTTGTGTTGTGTTCGTCGAATTTGGTCGAATTTTGTGTTCAATTTGGTTGCAGAATTGTTCTCATTGTTCTTCATTTCGATTTGCATTTCGTTGTTCATTCTTGGCCTGTTGGCGAGTTAAAACACTTGAAGGCTTGGCTTACAAGAGCAGAAAGTAAGAGAGGGCAGATTTGAAGATAGTCAAGGTTATGCACTTTGAGCCATTTTGTCAGATTTTGGTTTCTTTTCATTTTCATTTGATTTTGGATGTTTGGTTCTTCATTTTGTAATGCATTTGTGTTCTTTTGTGCGTCTGTGCTCTTCATTTCTGGATTGCATTGTTGGGTTTCGATTTGTGTTCTCGATCCATCATGGTCGCCGGAAATTTCAAGCTATTTAGCTGCACTATTCTCAAACCTTCAAATTAATAAAGTACAATGAACCTAAACTAATTAAATTATCTGAATTAATTAATAAATTACAATTAAGCTAATAAATGAGATTAATTTAATAGTTTTTAGGAAGTTTACAGCCTATTTATGTAATCTCGTCAGTAATTAACAAATAAAATTAAATTATTTCTTCAAAAAAAAAACAAATAATTAAATTAGCTTAATTTATCAAAACGTGTTATTAATTAACAAATCATTAAATTAGCTTAATTAATTAACAATTAAATAATTTATCACCTCCAAAACAAGAAAATATCTTTATAATTTTACTAAAGGCAAAAAAGTTATTTCACATCTTATTTATAATATAATTTTAGCTACCAAACATCTCACTTATTTTTATCCTAATTTCTATTTTATATAGCAAACAATAAACATAAAAACTTATCTTGATTCTTATTTTAAATACTATCTTGTTTTGCTGCTATTTAGGAGGCTGACTCCCCAACTCAAGTGGTGGATTGTGTTACAATGCTACACAATGTTGAGAATGCTGAAACAACTTGCCAACAACAAGACAAGGAAGAAAATCAGGAGATCTCAGTATCAAACAAAAGAAAGGATTTGGAGAAGTCAACCTATTACCTTGTTTAGAAGTAGGGCTGATGTATGTGTTTGTGTACCTTCTTTCTAGGACAAAAATGTAATGTAATTTGCTTATTTAGAATGGATGTAAATAGATGAATGTTAAGTAAGAAAGAAATAACATTCAAAGCCTATGGCTTCCTTTCATTCTATCTGCTTCCCGATCCATGTTTAACAATATCAGCATCATTCCCCTTGTTAATTTTGATGATGTCAAAAAGGAGGAAAAGATAGAACATGTGGTCACTGAGAATATGTAACATGTGGTCACTGGGGATGTTGAAGCTGAAAAGGGAGACTCTGGTGAGTTTGTCGAGGAATTGGAGGAAATGACTACTGTTGGAGAAGAAGAGATCATAGCAGAAGAGATGGCTAGAGCAACAACTATTGTTACTGAGGCTGAAGCCAAAGAGGGTGAGGAGGCTAAAGTCTAGAATGCCTGTAAAAGAAAGCTGAGTGAAAATATAAACAAGGCCAAGAAGTACGGAGGGAAAAATGCAAATACTGATGTTGCTGAGGCTAAAATAAAAAGAAAGAAAAGCTCTAAAGAGTTGGATTTAGTCACCCTTGCAATGCTAGAAAGAGTCTCACCAAACGTGATCGAAAAGATAAGCAAGCAGCAGATGCAAGAAGAGCTGAACTCAACAAAGATCTCTACCAAATCTTTGTTGAAACCATATAGTGCGGATATGTAGAATGCCTAAGGGAATACAGCATGACAGTAACTGAATTTGATGAGGAAACAAGGAAAAGACATAGGATGATGGCCAATGTTGAACTAGCTCAGAAGAGCAGGAAGAAAGAAAAAAAGATCGTTTCTGAGCTGGGAGCTAAGCCCCATGTTGACAAATGGGTGTCCCCACTGTTGAATGATACATGGGAAGAACTGAAGGAATTGTTCATCGAAGACTACTACTATGTGATGGGTTTTCCAGAAGAAAAGGTCTTACAATACTTCAAGATTTTCTCTCTAAACTATGAGTATGTTGGACCCATGAATGCAATAGCCAGAGCTGTCTACGATAATTGAATTCACCTCACAGCTCCATCGAAAAAACTTTTCCTTCTCCTTGTCGTGGCAATCAGGTAACCGTGCTGCAATACAAAGGCATGCAAATGAGGCTGCTGAAAAGATGAAGATCGATATCTCTAAGGATCAATAAGAATATAAAGCTTTGGTTGACCGAATCTTCGAGATGTATGATCCGCAGTTGGACCTCCAGAAGTCTGAAGAAAAGAAGATAAAAATTTCAGCAAATGCCTTGTAATAGATTTGTAGAGGTTACTCAAGAAGCACTGATGTATTCATTTTCAGTATTCCTATACAAAAGAATCTATTAATGCTCCACAGTTCTATCTGGTGACAATTCCAGGCTCTGTACTTTATTATATTTCTATGTGTCGACCTTTTTCTCTTATATGCTAAATTAACCTTATTTTGAATTGTTAAAGAATATTTCGTCAAGTGTGAAGGAACCATTTCGGTAGATAGGTCCTTCAGTACTCAAAGATCCCCCTAGCAGATGAGTTTTTCATTACGTAATAGATAGATTTTGACATCATCAAAAAGTGGAAATTGTTGAATAAAAGATCAGTTTTGATTGGATAATGGAATCCCGATTATTATCCTAATGTGTAAACCTAGTGTTGCTCAGTAGTAAGAAGAAGACTTCTGCTAACAACACATGGAAGAGAAGTACTAGGCATAGAGCTACTGAAGAAACACAGAACTGTTCAATGCTCAAGAAAGAGCATGAGGTCAGCTCTAGTTCAGGCCTACTAAGGAGACTCGAAGTCACTATTTACGTTGAGTGTTTGACTTCGTGAAGAAGATCTTTATAGAATCTCGCATATCAAGGAAGAAGCAAAGGTTGCAGAGTTACAGTGGTACGACATTATAAGCGCCGAAAGCAAGACGACAGAGTTCAAATCCTGTCTTTAAATATCCGATGAACCCTGACCTTTGAAGGTTATCGAAACTTTGCATAATTGAATCTCAAACATTCAAGCTCTCAAGCAATACTCAAAGCTCAAACAACAATTTCGAAGAAGGAAAGTCACAAGTGTTAAGTAATTCGTTCGAGATTAATTCCATATTATACCTCGAGGAGTTAAACATACATTTCCTTAGTTTTCAAGACAGTTTTGTTATATTATTCTAAGAGCAAACAAAATGTTTTTGCATATAGTTTGTTCTTTAGTTGGAAAATAAATCAAACCCCCTTATACACAAACTACTAAAAGCAAAGAAGAAATCAACTAGGTTAAGTCGTAACATAGTAAGGTGAACTCTGTGTTAGGTTACTTGCACACATTAGCAAGTTATAATCTTAGTTAGTAGATTGACTAATAAGTTCTCGGTCCATGGACATAGGAGCAGTAGTCTTCGAACCACATAAAATGGTTTTGTTCTTTACATTTCAGTATATAACTTTGCATATTATTGAACTGTCATCACTCATGACAAGTATACACTTCACAATATAATCTTCGCATAAATCTTCAGTAGTCGTTTACAAATGAAGATATGTTAATACTGACTAAGATGTAAAATCGCCTAAGTGTCAAAGTAAGGTTTTCAGTAAGGCAAGTTGTAACCACCAGTAGTTATTAGTCTAATTAATACTGATATAACTTTCAGTGGAATTTATAACTATCTCCACTCTTCATATAGTTTTTCCGTTGTTGAACAGTTATCAAAATTGAATATTTAGTATTGTGCATTGTTATCCAACAACTACTGATCACAATAGAAATATCAAAGCTATCGAAAAAAAATTAATTTACTATTATTAATGTATTCTTTCCCATAAACCAATAAAGGGTCCAACGACATTAATTATATACTTAACACTAATGGTGGACATGTATCCACAATTTCATAATTAAACATTGTATATTTAAAATGGATTGAGAAATAATGTTAGACGGGTCAAAACAAAATATTTCATTTTATGTAATATAGCAATACCATCAAAACATAAAAGATTTTCATCTTTTTAAAATTTAAATTGTGCCAGATTGCAATTGACCCGTTCATAACTGAAAAAACTAACTTTCTAAATCCCCTATTACCCTCCCATTATTCACCCGAAATCAGCTACTCCCATCAAATTCCTTTTTTCACTTCCATTATTATTTCATTTCCTCACTTCCATTATTAATATTTCATTTCCTCACTTCCATTATCTTCTCAATTTGCTCTCTCTCTCTCTCTCTTAAATGGATTTCTTATCAAATTTAACCAAGAATGATGATGCACAAGCACAGAAAGTTCCCGACGCCAAGGACGATGGCGATCAAGCCAAGAAAGCTCCGGACTCCACCGCTGTCACCGGCGAGGCCCACCACAAACCCTCGAAGTCCGATCTAATACACAGCGCCCAGGTGGTGGCCGGCGCCGCGCAAGCCCACTTCCGCAGCGAGCCAGAGAAGTTTGACAAGGGCGAGGTCATTGGCGCCGCAGCAGACCTCCTCGACGCCGCCGCCGACTACGCCAAGCTTGACGACACGCAGGGCATTGGAATGTACGTCAACAAGGCTGAGGACTACCTCCGCCACTACAAGGGCTCCGACAATGCCGCCGCCAAGCCAGAGGCGGCAGGCGGCAATGGCGCTGATAAGAAGGCCGACGGTGGTGGCGGATGAGCCGACGATCTCATGAAGATGGCCGGAGATTTCTTGAAAAAATAGGCCAATAAGTTGCTTCTATTTCGATTTCTTCATTTTATTAATTCTTTCATATAATTTGTTTACCTCTGTGTCTATTATGTATATTCTATTAGGTAAAAATTCTGTCATAAATTAATAATAATTGGGTTATAGCCTATAAATACAAAACTTTAACACGATTCATAAATTGTACATTAATTCAAAATTTCATATAATAATACATTAACTTAATTTTGTTTTTCGTGATTTTACCACGGTAAAGTATTATGACCATCTTTTTATCTGACGCGGATATTTTAATTGACATAGCGCTAGTTTTGGTTGACATGGTAGTGACATGTCAAAATGATGGTTTGGGTGGTGTTTGTATGAGTCAAACGACAACGTTTTGTGTCTAAGAAACATCGTCTTCTTTATCCTTTCTTGAGGGAGGGGCGACAACAGTGACCCAATTCAGAGAGGGAGGAGTGGCGGCAGAATCGTAGTGTTTCTCGGAATTAGAACTGTCATGATGCTGCCTTTAGAATCCTTGTCAATCCGCCGACCAAAGTCACTACGTGAACTAGGAATTTATCGATCTTCACATCTCTCAAGCATTCCGTTTTGAGAATCCAAACAACCCATCATCCCTTCTCTTGAAATGAGGACATTTTCATAGCGATGTCCCAACAACATAGTACACCACTCGATCTTGCAAAGAACCTCCTATCCTAATCCTCAGAGGGCTGAATGTTGCTTTATATTAATAACATTCTTAACCACTTAAATCAAGTACGAAAAGAAAACCAAGAAACGTCAATCACAACATTATTAACCACTTAATCAAGTAAAAAACAGATTTAAAAAAAAAACCTCAATTCAATAACTGAAACTAACTAACTAACCTTTGATGGCATTTGCAAGAATCTTGTTCTTCAAATCCTACACACACACACACAACACAACAGAAAATGTAATTAACCTCAGTTTTTGCTAACTCTCCACACACTCTCTCCAAACAAAAGCACACACACACACAATACAAAAGAAGATGTAATTACCCTCAATTTCTGCTAACTTCTCTAATTAAAAAAAAAAAAGACTCCATACCAGATTCAGAATGCTTGCTTTGCCCCAGGGGCACTGATTGTAGTTGCATTTGGTCTCAGGCCACCAATCGAGAGTGACACGGATGAAATCTTCATCAGATTTGCTATGGATTTTGATCCTTAATCAGCTTCACTTCTTCAGCATCACAACACAGACAAAACAGTGTTATGAGACAACAGATGATGAAAACATTTGATCCCATCTCTAGCTAAAACCTGTGAAGTTTGGGCATCAGATCTTTGTGGATAGTAATAAAGTGGGCTGTTGGAATATTTCATTATAAAATTATCCACACAAAAACTTTTAATACATCAGTCCAAAAAGGAACTTGCATGTGGAAAACTATTTTTGTTGCATAATTAAGAATACAAAAATTACATAATTGAAATAAAAAAATAAAAAAATGAAATAATAAAAAGTAAAAAAATAATACATAATCGCAATTAAAAATACAAATTAGAAAAATCATAATCGACATCCAACGGTTTCAAAAAATTGATCGTATTTTGCCGTTGGGTCTCGGTAATCTTCAACGTGTCATTGGATAACACTTTGTAGTACACGTTCAGCATCAATGCTTCACTCATTGAATCCATTTTGAGGCTAGAAAACTTTATTACTTTGCTAGTTGCCGACAATGGGATCTTCGGAGACGTCGACGAATACTTTGGTCATTGTCTTTGTCTCCTGGATGGAAGACTTAATTCGGCCCGTCATTGCATTAGATCCCACAACCTCTTTCACTTCTTCCACGTTGTCGTCGCTAGGATGGATCCCTGAGAGCCTAAGTGGACTTGAACTGGACCCCGTAAGTAGATGATTTTGGGTGTTTTCGGAAAAGGTTGTGTTTGGATTATTTTTGTTTGTGAAGTGTAAGAAGTTTTGGAATGTGTTTGGATTGTATGGGTCGGTGCCACAAAAATTAAGCGTGCGATCTTGGGTCGAGATTGAATGGATTGTGCGCATCCATTTTTTGTTTTATGAAGAAATGGAAGATGAAAGAAGAGAATTGGAAGAATAGGTAAAGACAAAATAGGGATGAAATGAAATGTGAAAGACCATGAGTATTTATAGAAGAGGAGGAGAAAAATCAAAAATCAAAAGAAAAGAAGAATGTTGTTGGAAGTGGGAAAAAAATACTTTTCCGGCAACGATCACCGAATTCTTTTTTTTTTTTTTAAATATTTAAATCAGCAACGGTCGCGGTGCCACATGGCAGTATCTCGTTGGTCGAGAGGCATGCGGCACAGGCCATTTATCGCGCCTAGACCACGGCCCCAGTCCCGGTCTCTACCCCTACAACGGATCGACGATTCCGGACCTGCAGACCTGGTTTTTCTAAGTTGTTACAAGTGCCCTTAGGCCATCCACAGTAGTATCTCTTAATTATCCCTTCCCTTATACTATTCATCTACTATTCATGGGCCCCATGATACTTTTTACTCAATCCCTTAACTAAGAGACAACACCTGCACTACTCATCTCTTAACCATCCATTCCCTTAACTATTCATGAGACCATATTTTAATTTTTAATTCATTTATTATTTCTTATATTTATTACATATTCTAATTTAATTTAATTTCTGATTTAATAAAATATACCTTGGCAAAATAGGTTTGTTATTATAGAGGATGGGTCCATTACGTGTCAAGTTGGAAATTTCTGCAATGTAAAGGAACGTAGGTGGATTTTTTACGGTGGAGCTACGATTATAATGACATATACTAAAATTATTTGGCTTTATAAATCAGTTCAAACTCATGTTCAAACAGCTAACGATGAACTTGTTCATGTTCAAAGTGTCAATACAATTCAAATTACATCTACTTTTAGAGTTTCGAACTGTCTCTGTGTTCCCTCTCTGTCACATAAATTAATGTCGGCTAGCCTGTGACCAAAGAACTAAATTTTACTTTGTTGATGTACCCACACTTTTGTCTTTTGTAGGATATCAGAGCAGAAGTGATTATTGGACGTGACACTGAGCCTCATAGATTGTATTATGTAGATGAGATAGCCCAATAAGACAATCTTATGGTAGCTCACGGATCTGCAGATGGGGAGGCTTGGCTTTGGCATCGACTGTTGGATCATCCCTCTACAAGTTATCTAAAGTTATTATTTTCCCGTTTGGTTAAAACTTCTAAACTTTATTGTGAGACGTGTGCTTTGGCCAAGAGTCACCGACATTGTTTTAAATCTAGCAATTCTAGAGTAGATTTCATTTTTTCTTTGATTCATAGTGATGAGTGGGGCCCTTCACCCGTGAGTGGGGGACATGGATTTCGATACTTTCTTCTATTTATTGATGATTGATCACGTATGACTTGAGTTTATTTTATAAGAAACAAATCAGAAGTTTTTCAAAATTTCACCCATTTTTATACCATAATTCAAACCCAATTTATTTTTAAAAAAATCCAAATTCTTCGTTCTGACAATAGGAGAGGGGGAATTTGTTAACTCGTCCATGAGAACCTTCTCTAATGAAAAATGGATGGTTCACCAAACTACATGTCCCGATACACCAGAACAAAACGAAGTAGTTGAGAGGAAAAACATATCATTTTAGAGATAACTTATGCCATCCTTCTTGACTCACATGTTCTGAAATCCTTTTGCCCTGAGCTCGTTGCTACCGTTGTTTACTTGCTAAATCCCAACAAAGATCCTTCAGCTCAAAACCTTGCTCCAAATTTTTTCCACTCGTGCTAAAATCCATGTACCCCTCACTCTGCAGCCCCGATCTTTGGATGCTCCATTTTTGTTCATATCTCCGAACATGAGCACACTAAATTTTCTCCTTGTGGCGTCAAGTATATTTTTTTAGGGTATGGTATTAACCAAAAGGGAATAAATGTTACGACCCTAGGTCTCGTTACATGTATACTACTATGAACTATGATTTCCTTGAAGTCGAATTCTTCTATAACCACCTTAGCAGATAGGGGAAGAGAAAAACACACATGGACACGAATGTGCTAAGCTGGTTACCGATGTCGAACCACGATCAATGCCCCCAAGCAGATCCACAAGAGCATGTTAACAGAGCCGCAAAGCCATAGAGCCATTCTCGGGCACCTCTAGACAATCTGAGGCATCCGCTGACAATATTCAGTCTCCCCCGGTGATATCCGAGGTAAGTAACTTTGGGACAGAAAATACAATTGAATTTCAATTTTCTAACAAAATTGTTTAAGAAATGGAAAATCAAGATTAGGAAATCAATGCGGATGAAGAGACAACAGTAGATGAAGATACTAGATGATAAGTGTCACACCCCAGCCCCTCTGACGTATGCAATTAAAATAACCAAATACAATTAAAAGAAAGTAAATATATTTTTAAAACGCAAACACCCATATCATATATACGTC
>JAYDZE010544514.1:0-14188 GCA_034509125.1 Monilaria moniliformis | reverse complement strand
CAATTTCACTGGAATTTTGAGATATGGGATAATTGAGAAAATGTCAAAAGTTATGATTTTATGTTCCGGTTTTAAAAATTATGGGATTGACCAGAAGTCAACGAAAAGTTATGATTTAAATGGCAATTATCCCTACTTTTAAATATAAACTTTTAGCCAAACAAAATCAAATCCAATGGGAGTAGGAATAAATCGATATACTCTGAGAAGGGCAAACCGGGAAATTGACAGCAATAAACTAGCCGTTAAATAGGAAACGGTGGAAGGTGGTGGGCCACAGTCTCGTGGGTCGGTGAAAATGAAAACCCAGCCTGTTATGGCCCATAACGGCCCAATCTTCACTCATTTTCAATTAACCCCATCTTGATCACCTTCTATTACCGCTAAGTACCTCCTAATTCCCCCACCTCAATTCTACCATAAATACCCCCACTACCCCTCCCTTTCTCTCACTACAAACTCCCACAGTCTTCGCAACAAAACTCTCTCTCTCTCTCTCTCTACGCAATGACGAAGGAGGTGGCAGAGCACGGCTCCTACGGGGCGAAGGACTACCACGATCCGCCGCCGGCACCGCTGATCGACGCGGAGGAGCTGACGAAATGGTCGTTCTACCGAGCTCTGATTGCTGAGTTCATCGCAACTCTGCTCTTCCTCTACATCACAGTGCTGACTGTGATTGGGTACAAGAGCCAGTCGGCGACGGACGAGTGCGGCGGCGTCGGAATTCTCGGCATTGCCTGGGCCTTCGGAGGCATGATTTTCATCCTTGTCTACTGCACCGCTGGAATCTCCGGTGAGTTCATAGCTCGTTTTGATTATTTTGAAGTATTTCGATTTACAAATGCTGTGGATTTTTTTTTTCCGTCTTTTTTGTTTTTGAACTTTAGGTTTTAAGTAGTATTATTGATTTAGTTTAGTAATTCGTTCATCTTAGCTGCATGGAACAGGGGAATATTTTCCGGCGTTGGATATTTGGAAAAGGCTTTGCGTTTTTCTTAAAAAAGTAAAGCAAAAAAAAAAAAGGAATCGACTTTTCGCTCTACCGCAGAGATTTCGTTTTCTTCTACAAAAAATTCCTCAATCTGTTGAAGAGATTAAGCAAACAACCGAAAAATCTGATAAAATGTTACGTCATTCACCACCTAAAATTCTTATTAAAAAAAAAAAGTAAATGTATACAACCAGAGAGTAAATTTTGCTCCTATATATTTATATATCACGAATTTAAATTCTACATAATTTTTTACTTTCTTTATTAATTCCTTATGTCCAATATTTATTGTTTCTGTTCAAAAAAATTAAATATAAAAAACTTTTGTTTTTACATTAATTGGTATCGATTTTTCTTATGTTATGATGTTGTTGTTGCAGGAGGTCACATTAACCCGGCCGTGACATTCGGGCTTTTCTTGGCCCGGAAAGTGTCTTTGATTCGGGCCGTGATGTACATGGTAGCTCAATGTTTGGGTGCCATTTGCGGAGTCGGGCTGGTGAAGGCCTTCCAAAGCTCCTACTACAAAAAGTACGGCGGCGGCGCCAATGAGCTCAGCCTCGGCTACAGCACCGGAGTCGGGCTCGGAGCTGAGATCATCGGCACCTTCGTCCTCGTCTACACCGTCTTCTCCGCCACCGATCCCAAGAGGAGCGCCAGAGACTCCCACGTTCCGGTGAGTCTCTATTTCATTACTTAAAGCAATTACATCTCGTATTTCACTTTTAAGTTTACATATATATGATGTTGTGTGTTCGTAAATCTTAAAAAAAAGAAAAGAAAATCCAATTCTTTATTTGTAGATGAGAAAATGGTATTCTGAATTTAGCGATCGATGTATATAGTTTATGGAACACTTGACATTATTGAATGCCCACCCTTTTTGTAGCTAAGTCCAACTTTCTCTAATGTGTGTCTGAGTCAGCAAATGTGGCTTCCAACTTGTGTGGTGGTTACAATTTTAAGAAATCTATGCTCATAAAGAGGATTTAGAATTTATTACCATACTTGAACATTAGGCAAAGGAAAAGATTCCCCAAACAATTACTATTTTTAGAACAATGAATGAAATTATTATTGCATGTAAGCCGAAGTTTATTCTGAATTTATACTCGATTGCCACCGTGAATTTTCCTCATTACTTAGGAAAAACCCCAATAAAAATAAAATTTTCCACATGCCAAGATTTGTTGGAACTTGGTATTGTGTCTATTTTAATTGTCTTTTGGGACAAACAAGCTCTTGCATTATTAGGACTTTGAATTCAGTAAAAGGGACTCTGTTCTTAAATATAGTTATGCTTAACATTATCTTGAATACTAGGTGTTGGCGCCTCTTCCAATTGGATTCGCAGTGTTCATGGTTCATCTCGCCACGATCCCGATCACCGGCACCGGCATCAACCCTGCTAGGAGTCTCGGAGCTGCAGTGATATACAATCAGGACAAGGCTTGGGATGATCAAGTAACTTTCTTCATCAATTCCAAATGCTTTTTGAAAATATTGGAAATAAATGTTTAATCTTGATTCTAATTTATGTTTTTTTTTTTTTTTAAATTTGTAGTGGATATTCTGGGTGGGACCCTTCATTGGTGCAGCCATTGCAGCTTTCTACCACCAGTTCATATTGAGAGCAGGAGCAGCTAAGGCCCTTGGCTCATTCAGGAGCAGTACTTCCCACCATGTTTGATATTTTAATTCTCTATGATGAATTGTCAGGAAAAAGAGAAAATTGTTGTGTCTGCTTTTTTCATTTTATCATGCTCTTCGAGCAGGAAATGGAACAAGAGAAATATTTATCTTCATTTGAATTATTAATAATATCCCTTTTATTTACATGTGTATGGGATTCCTCAAGCTTCCCATCATCTATTTATTCTTGAAAGGAGTTCTTGAAAGGCCACTTGGCTTTTATTGATTCAATCTTATATTGTATATATATATTCAAAATAAAATATTTCAGAATATTCAAAATATTATTTCAATTAATAATATTATCGATTCCACCAATATTCAACAAATGGATAGACGTTCCAACGGCACTAATTAAACTTCCGATAGGTTTTCGTTTTTCCCTTAGTGATATCCATCTATGTAATTGCATGGAAAACAAATAAAAAATTATATCATTTTTAATATTGAAAACGGAAAAACTTAAATGAAGATAAAAATTTAAAATCTGTTGATTCTTTCCCAACTTAACCACTGTGTTGATCTCACTCACCTCCAGTGAACTTGCAGTTGGCAACAATACATGTTGTCGTTGTGAATGCAGTTCACAGAGGTTGGTCGGAGTGGGGGTGGTTGGGTTGGGGAAGAATCTCAGAAGTTTTTAATTTCCACTTATTTAATAATGGAAATGATATTGATTTTGAATTCTTTTCACCAATCAAGTTATCTACTGCCTCAATTTACAAATTATATCACACATTAACCATCCAAGATCTCGAATAATTTTTCTATTGACAGTGCATATAGTCGATACAGTCTAACATTCTGGGAAAGTCGTGAAGCTTCTCGTGCATATTTATCAATCGTTGGATTTCTAGCACCATCATATTTCTCAAATATGTATCACGAAATGGCTTCGATGACCCTACGACAAAATTGTCAGAAGTACTCATGCCCTATTGTGTCGGCGACGTGCAAGTACTCATTGAATTGATCTGCAGCACCACCGTACGCGAGCTATCGTGAACTTCTACATCGTCAAGAGTCCGTCGCACCCACAACCATAGGGGCACTACTAGAAATACTCATCATGTGCCGCCAATGTGTCAACTATGCATACAAATGATCTATGCATAAGAAACCGGTGACAAAATATAGTTGCACCATATCGTGACTCGTTAGAAAAATAATCCTTGACGAGGCGTTGTGCGACAATTTCGAGCTCCCGATGCACGTACATCATCCATACACCGTGAAATCCCCCACAAACTCCAGTATAAGTTCCTCATTCGTGGATGAATTCTCGTCGGATTGCTTGTTGGGCGACTTCTCATCGCATCTATGAGGATCCATAAATTTATAAGAGTTATGTGAAGAAAATGAAGAGAAATGAAAGAACTTGGAAGAGAAAATTGTGATGAAAAATGAGAAATGAGAAAAGGGAGGAATTTATAAAAGGGGGATATACGTACTTAACAATTATTTAATTTTTTTTAAAAAAAATTGTTCAAAAAAGGGTCAAAAATGAAAAACAATTTGAAATTCGGCCAACGATCGATTTACAAAATAAAAATAACATGGTAAGCGGCGCGGGCGCTGACCGACGCATCTCATGGGTGCGTGTCAGGTACGCACCTGCGTGATTGGTCTTTAGCCACGAAGACAGCGCACGTGCGCGTGCGACTCGTCTCGTGTTTCCACCCACAGCGCGGTACGAGGCCCGACACACACCCACCGTCCCGTAACCTGCACCGTCGATCTAGTCTTAAAGAAGCCCCCGTTGTGAGTTACTCTGGATTGTATGTCATTTATCCATGTGGATGCCTCATCAACCAATTCATTGAGTCATAAAAAACTTAAAGGTCAAAAAAACTAATAGATGTTAGATAGGATAAGAAATTGAAAGCATGAGCGTTACTTTTAGAGTTAATTGTAGTTTATGACAGACTTTTGGAGGGATTTGCAAAAATGACTCTGATCTTTAAAAAATGTAAAATGAAAAAGCTAGTCTTTCACAAAAGTTGTAAAAATAGTATGAGATTACACTTTCCAGTTCAAACTATGATGTGCAAGGCTCGAAGTTAACGTTTATATTATGAGGAAATTCAGTAGAATTTCTCTATTTCACCTGGAGTTGAACGACATCGTTTTAAGTTTATGGGAACGCCAAATTAAAGTTCGATGTGTATTTTTTTCAACTCTTAAATTTAAAACGACATCGTTCAAGTCCAGATGATTAAAGAATTTCCACATAATTTTACGCCTTCTTCCTTCTGTTGCGCTATTTCATGTCTGACTTACATAACCTCTTTATATTTTACGCCTTCTTCCTTTACTTGCAGTTTTTTATGTCTGACTCAGATAACATATTTATCTTACCAAGAGATAGCTTTTAATAATTAATTGAATATTTATATGTAGTTCTGGTGACTTAGCCAAATTTAAAAGTCGACAACCTTTACTTATATAACATTTTTTAAATTTGTTTCTTCAAATCCCATGCAATGTTACGTACTTTGATGAAGTACTTGTACTTTGTCGCTACATTAATAATTGTAAAAACCATAGAATATTTTCATGACAGCAGTCGCCAATTAAGTTATCTTACATCTAGCATAAAACGGCACATAATTTACTCACTAAACAAGTACAGGTCTAAGATTAGTACAAGACCCTAGGTTTAGTTTACAAACACATTTTCAAATTCAATTATATAATATTATAATAAATATCACTAGATTAACATAGTTAGAGATAATATTAATTTTCATCATCATACTATTGTTTTCAGCTTGTTGATAATTTAGTTAATCTTAAGATTAAATATATTACTAATAGTAGATAGCTACGATTAGGGATGTCAATCGGGTCAGTAAATCGGGTTTTGGGTCGGTCTTATTCGAGTTACGGGTTAATCGGGTGCGGGATAATCGGGTTGGAATTTTATCGGGTTAGAAATTTTCAACCCTAACCCTAGATGTTCGGGTTTCGGGCTAGCCCAGCGGGCTAATCGGGCTATAAGCAATCGACAAAAATTAATTTATGTATTTTTTATTTTTAAGAATTCTATATTTGTAATATATAAATGTATACAAAAATTAAATATATAAATTATATTAGTTATTGTGAACTTGAATTTTCTAATTCATTTATATATTATTATTTATATTAGTAAAATCTAATGCATAAATATAATATATATATATATATTAAATATAAATTAAAGCTTTAATTTTATTTTATTTTTTGTAGTTATCAATTTTAATAAAATTGTCGTTAAATTGTCAAATCAGTTGTCAAATAAGGCGAGAAAATATATAATAGTTGCATCTATGGCCAATTCATCGGACCAGCTCATCGAGTTTCGGGTGATGGACTAATTAGGTTCGGACTAATCGGGCTAGAATCTTATGGGACTATAAATTTTTAATAGTGACATCTTAGGTATGATAAGCAAACACAATACTTTCAATTTGCCTAATATGTATACCATTATTATTCTCGAGAATCAACCAATATGGAGTACTTGCACTCCCCACATGCGTTCACCACCCTCTATTTTTCTATGATACTATAATCTACTTCTTCTTCTTCGCTCTCAATTGATGCTCTCATGTGCATTATGCTAGCTCGACCTAAAAAAGAGTAAGTCGATCTGAAACTGTAATCTTCTAGCTATGAGGTCGTCCGTTCCACCGATTACGCGTCTCAAAGAATTTTAATTATATATATATATATATATATATATATGTCGGATGAGTTAATCATACAACCTCAATATTCTACATGTGACGAAGTGTTTGTTTTATTTCAATTTACTTTTTTTTTTCTAAAAATAATTAGGTTTAAAAATAGGTGTACATATCATGTATAACTAAAAATCTATTATCTACCAAGTATATAGCTAAATCAACGGAATCACAACCATATAATTAACTAAAATAAAAAATACTCCCTCTGTCCGTCAATGAGACATGTAATGATGGACATACGAAAATGGCAAAATCAGACTTTTAATAGCGGACGAAAGGAGTACTCTTAAATTTAGATTATGACAGAAAAGTATCATCTCAATCCCCAAGGCAATAATAAGGTCGTAGGTCAGAATTGTTTGATACTCCATTGATGCAAAGTTGGAGAATGGGTCTAATCTTCAACTTTAAGCATAAAGACATCCATTGCTAGCCTATATTCATGAGTTCTTGATTAGGCCGGCCCCCCTACCTATCGCTATAGTTTGCTCTGAAAATAGGACTTATAGTAGTAGCTTCACTAAATTTCCTGAATTTCTGTCACGTCGGTTGAAGACTTCTTTGTGTGTGAAAAATAAGAAATAGAACGAAGAAGAAATTCGCAATAATTACTAAATTCTAACAAAAACTGATAATTTATACCTATTATACAAGAATATCAACTATTAACAAAATTTGGTTTACGTATTCTATCTTTTTACAATTTTAGTTAAGGGTAATAAGTTTTATATTTATCTATTATCTATTACTACTATTATAAAAGTGTTTTCCATTATAAGTGTACCTACAACACCCTTTTTTATTTTTTGTTTTTTAATGATAGCTCAGTAATTTTATGACTTTACGTCTTGATTATTGTGACAAAGTTTGAATTATTAGACATATTATGTAATTGTTTATTATGATTTTATGTTTTAATTAGTATGCTAAAATTTTAGATATTATGTTTCTAGCATTTTTCAAAAATTTTGCATTTTGCATTTTATATTTTTAATTTTTATATATTAATAATATTTTTATTTAATTATTTATCGACCGTCATATTCCGTCATGCCGACAACCATAACCTTTGTGGCGGTTTTTTGGTCGACCATCATAACTGCCATACGCCATTGACAACATCAATAGGCAAAAGAGTGTAAAAGCACCTCGTATTATGGTTTAGTAGTAACATTTTTTTAGAACTTTTAAAAGTAAAATAGAGGAAGAATCATTATATTACAATTTGTATCATCAAAATCTTTTTCCAAAAGTTTCCATATACAGAAAAAATGCCCAAAACTAGCTAGGCCGCTCTACACACCAAGAAGCTCCAAGAAAAGGAAAACCTCGACAGGTGGAAGAGGTGATCTATACTGGTCGGGGAAGGGGAGGTTAGAAAGATCGACGCAATACTCGAGAGAAATGAATGAATCCTAAACAGAGTAGGGCGAACCATTAGACTTCTTTATGCTTTCATCCAATGAAAAGTTTCCTCAGAGGTCCATCCTTGCGATCTTTGGCAGTTGACTCGGTTAATGCTAGGATTCTGCGGATTCCAGTGGTGGCAGCACCTCTCCCTAGTGCAGCAGCCCTTGCCACAATCTCTTCCTTCAGTGGAATGGTTCCAGCAGGTGTGGGTTGATTAGGTGCCACCGTAGAGTTAGGTTCAGATGGAACGGCTGCCTTGATGGATTGTTGATACGTCCCTGCCCCATGCTTGTTGTAAGTGTCTAGTATGCTTTGCTGGTCAGTCCTTTTGAGGCCCTGAAAATTGATCAAGTGATATAGCATGTAAGCAGGAAGAAATCATTCCAAATTAAGAAATTATTTGAATTTTTAGTCAAAGAATTAGAGATAGGGAAACAGCAAGCAACCTTAAGATCCAGAATTCGCTGGAACTCCGAAGGAGTACCCTCAGGCAGTAGAGCACAATATGTATCGGCCACAGAGTCAATAGGGGACAATATGACCTGTGGATCATTTAAAAACATTTAACTAAGGAATGGTGTTTAAAAGCGCCTCGTTAAGCCACCACAAAGTCCAGTGTCAATGGAAATCTTACTTTCAACAGTGCTTCAGCTTTGCTCATTTCACGGCTTACAAATTTCGAGTAGCCAGCAGCAGCAGATACCTGCTCAGAGATGCAAACAGGACAGTTTTAAAAATGAAGCCACGGTATAAGAATGAAGAGTCGTCGGTATCTTACCTGTTTTCCAAGGGAAGGAATTTCCAGAAGGATTGTTTTGACAGCTTGAGTATCCAGCAGCATCTGATTATTATAAAAAAAAAGTATGTCCAAAGAGATTAAAAGCTAAGTTCATTTTCACTAAAAAGAGTTCTTTGATTTTTATACGGTCACACTAGGACAAAAATCATTGAAATAATTATCATTCAGAACAAAGGCCTTCTTTATAATAAAACCCATCCAACCAGGCAAACTCACACATAAAATCTTAACAAACAGAGTAAACGGAATAAGTACTTGTTGTGCTCCCGTTTCGGAGATTTGCTTGCATTTGAAGATATTGAGATAGAAGCGTGGACCAAGAGATGATGCAAGCTGCAGAGGTTAGAGAGGATTAGCTTTGGAACATGGCTGCTGTAGAAGAACAAAAATTTACAGAATAAAATTGTGCTATTTGTTTGAAAAGAGAAAAAAAGTTCTTCCATATAAAAGTTATACAGAAATTTTCATCGACTATAGTTATATTACCAGAAGCTTATGTTAGTAATTATCATGTTCGCTATTCTTTAGGAATTCAAACTCTCGCACACTGGAAATAATAGTGAACACTTTCAAGTATTATCCTCCAACTAAAGTGCAAGATACAAAGTCAATTTAGGAATTACTCACTCACCTTATCGAGGAAGAACTGGAAATATATAGGAGAAAGAAGCCTTCCAAGTACAGGAATGCTTGAAGTCAGAATTGTATTTATGCCGTTCACATATCTGCAGGAATTATACGTAAGTTAACCATATGAAAAAACATACTATATCAGCAATCATATATTTATCAATGCATCTTACTCCGATTGGTCACCAACACTTTCAAGTGTGCCCCAAGGAACACGTGTCATTGCAGCCATTTCAGAATCAAACTTTGTTTCTATACCATGCACAAGAGTTATCAGTGCTTTTGTTATAACTGCTGAGAACTCATCCTGCAAAATACAGCAAAATTGTGAGAAGGGAGCTTGGCGTCGCAAGGCATATACAGTGAAACAAGGCATATGAAAGGTTTTATCCACCTGTACTTCAGACATGTCGATGCTATCGGCATATTGAGGATCTACTATTTTGGATACATTTTCAGCCAATTCACCTGACTGATAATGTGTGCAAAGAAAGAACTCAGTCTTGGATAAAAGAAAGATAGAAATAAGAAGCGAATGAAAGAACTCAAACAAGGCTATATCTGTAGCAGACATGTCGAGTTCACAAGATGCAAAGCTCTTCATCAACCACCCATTAGTCATATGTGGTATATGTATTTGGGAAAGTAATGTAATTTGCATCTAATGGAATACAAATTGTTGCTGAAACTTCTCATTTTTCAGTGAAGGTCTGAATCAGCAGCAGAACCTGCTGCTACTTTGCTAGAAACTTGCAATAATAGCATTTAGAGTATCGCATTACTTTTACTGATACAACAGAAATTTCACAACCAAAAGTTCTTCAGAATCATCTTGTACTATTAGCTTGTTTGATCAGTGATGCAGATGCCAACATAATTGAGAATCTTCAATTATATGAACTTCACTCGATAAGTAAGAAAAAAAAATTCAAGGTAGAAGAATATCTAAAGTCATGGCTCTAAACAAATAACAAGCAGGCTAGATTGCTTCGCAACATTCTAAATTAAATCCGCCATTTTGATCTTCTGCATCCTTAAGATTATTGGCCTATTGTATCTAAGTACTTAATCAATTTGGTTTGCAGATAATAAGTCATTTCAAAACTAACCGTCTTTTGACAATATTCAGCTGTGTTGACTATATAGCAGATCAAGCGTTCATCCTTGTCAGATGTCTGTGATAAAAGGTTGGTCAGTTGAACACAACAAAGATTGCATTCAAATAAACATAAGAAAGACTCGAAAACACATACACACACCAAAAAAGATTCAATAAACAGGTACCTTGATCTGACCATCCATTCCTGTAGCAGCTGCTACAAGTCCGGTGCCACCCTTTGGTAATCTTGAGAAAAGCTTTGTAGCATATGCTTTAAGAATTCTTTGGAATACCTATTTAAAGGAAAATGGAGTCGGAGTATGAGTAAAGTATGTTCCTTTTATGGAAAATCACTAAAAATATCCTTATCGTTTAGGCATAGGATTGTGAATCAAACAAACCTTGAATAAATTAAACAATGTCTGATTTTTTGTCAGAGCACTGCATCTCTTTAACGTCCTTCTGATGATCAAAAACACCTTCATAAAATAGTGAATAAGGATTTAGGATTAAGCATGCTTCAATAAGTTAAATGAATGCAATAATAACCAAAGGCATTAGAGACATGTAAAAGAATAATTAATTTCAACATATAGTGATGTGCAGTGCTAATTAAATAGTTACTTCACTAGAGGTCTGGAACAAGGTATTCATATGAAATTACAAAAAAAAAAATAAAAAAATAAAAAAAATTGAATCAGGTAAATAGACCCTTCTAGTTTATATTCTTATTGGTTTCATAAATTATAAAGACCGCTATATTTTGCATATGATGTTCCATTTTAGTTGATATTGCTTACACTAAATAGTAAATAGTATGAGAATTCCAAATGAACAAGGCAGAAGCATTCAGTAAGGGATTAGGAAAGATGCATTATTGATTTCACTTTATAATAAATTCTAATGACAATCACTAATTAACAATTCATTCAAGGTCTCTTTATGTATTACCTGCATACTGCTAGATAAAATATTAGTTTGACTTCCCTCTTCAATTTCCCATGTTTCTTCCTGTAGTATAAGATGCAAATACATTTTAGTGAAGGAGAAAAAGCATTGGAGGACCTATAAACAATCACAATGACCCAAACCTGGACAAGTTTCTCCAAATGCTCCATAAGAGTTTTTTCCTCCAGTTCAACATAGACCGCCAAGTAAGGTTCAAAGCATGATGAGATGATCCCTCTAAAATTGAACTGCCAGGTAAATCAATAGCATTCAAGGTAACACTTGATTAGTTCCCATACTCATGAAAGTGAAACTCCCATAAATGAAACAGCTAATGAAGTTGTTATAATGATAAGCTGCAACTTCATGCGGGTTACGAGAAACTGAAAATGAAGTCAATCCTAAAAACTGCCACATAATTAAGCACAAAAGGCAAGAACAGAATCTTTTTGTTTGCCTGCTCAATAAATGACGCAACCATTTGAAGTAAGCAAATCAATACAAGATGTATGAGGGGAAAAAGCTTGTCTCTGATCATAAAACAAAAACTCGTATGCAGTAACTCGTAAGAAAATCCAGACAAGAAAAGTTACCCCAGCATCAGGCACAGACAGATCTTTGTGGCCATCTTGATCCTGGTTAGAAAATTAAATATGTTAGGCAGGAGTAACATGATGGGAGATATCAGTTTTTGACTATTAGAATATATCGACTAATGGACTAAGTCAAGAAATCATCGAATTCATCCATGCCTCATTCTCACTTCCATGATGTGCTGCAAGTTTTTTCTCATATTTCTTTCGAATGTCTGAAATAGTCTGGCTGCTACTCTCAGTTGTACCTTCCCCAGAGTCGTTTCCTGATTTTTTGCTGCGACTTCCACCACCGAATTTCTCTGCTAATTCTTCCTCAAATTCCAAAGTCCGTTGTAAAGCCTACAAGCACCCATAAGTAAAAACATAACTTATGCAACTCCTAAGAAGATGCGTAGCTGAAAACTACATGTTTTTCACCCATATCATCAATGTAACAGAAACTTAATAGAGTACATGGCCAAAGCTTTTGGAATTTCTCTTCCTGAGCAACGAGAAAGGGAAAAACCAAGCCTTATAGGTATATGAGTTAATGAATATCTATGTAGATAGTAGAGCTTATTTGGTTTTATAATAAGAAATGTGCTTGAGAAGCTGATAATTGACCGATTTAGGGATGATGCAATATGGGAACATAACACATTATCTAGCATAACAGCAGAAGAAAAGCATGATTAACATAACACAAAATGGAATATATACAGCAGAGATGCACATGCATTTGATGTTAGGCAAGGACATCACCACCGGGCAAAAGATTGGTATTAACACTTCTATAGCATGGTGGCATATATTAATTTGACTACTTCAGGAAACTAGGTAAAAAAAAGGAGCTTACCAGCAACAGTGTTCCAACATCTGGTTTTTCTTTAAGATTATTGAGGATGTCCACCAATTGTGTCCTGCTCACCCCATAAAGAACTTCATCATGATGTAAAATTCGTCTTGAAGTTATGATATCTTATTATTGTTATCTCCTTTAAGACCCACATAAAACCATTGAGTAAATTTATTTTTTACCAAGGTTTATTTAATGAATATAAACATAAATATGGCAACTGCAACATTATGAAGAGACACCCATTAGCAGTGTCTCTACTAGCAACAGAATGGCAGACTCAAAGAGAAACAACATAAGAGGTCTTACAGGATAATGAAATCAAGATTGTACTTATGCTATGCTATTATATATTCAAATCTCAAAATATAAAAAATGATTACTCCATGTCCTCTAAATGGATGTCCATCATATCGCTCAAAAAAGGATGTAAACCTAGGAGAACAGTTTAGCTACAAACAAGGCTAAAACTCGAATCATAGGTTTGATATGTGAGTTCAAAAGAGAGGTAAATCACCAACCTTGTCAACTTGCAGAACTGGATGCAAAGCAGATAAGGGACATGCCATGAAGAGGGGAAAAGTTTCCAAATCTCCTCATTGGTCCGTAGGCGGCGCTTGATCCAAGCATATCGTCTTTCTGTTTTATCCAACTTCGCCAATTCTGCCAAAGATAGAATATGCCCAAGTTTTAATTTCTAACTTATCAAAGTCAACTTCAGGAAATATTAGAAGGCAATAACAAAATCAAAATAAAGCAATAAGACAGACCTGCTCCCTCAAAAATTTGCTGGTATGAAGTAAGCTCTCTACTACAGAAGTTTTTTACTAACTCTTCTCTAACTGATGGCTCAAGGGCATCAACAACTAGGCATGCGTCAGATAGCTGCTGCAGTAAATTAGATTCCTCTGTCTCTTTTCCTGTACCTAAGCTGTACAAAAAGTACAGGAGAAGAAAGGTTGAAAAGTAAGTCAACGCACAGAAACTTGTACACCTGATATAATAAAACTCAACTCAAGAGTATGATTAGAAAATCAGCTATAAACTCTAAACGATACATCTTCTCTAGATTGTTTGACATGTATTCACAAAAACAAAAAAGGTGATCCGGATTATCTTTTCCTAGACCTTCCAAGTTCTAAATCTACCTAAACCCTGCCAACAGAAATGAGCAAGGAGAAGAAGAGAGTCATAACCCAAGAATATGTTTAGCAGCTCCATACAATCATAAAACGGCAATAAAATTGACTGTAACACATGAAAGACATTTTGCTCGGGTCGATATTCAGTCTTTATGATTAACACACCTAGAGAAGTCCGAGAACACGTGAGACTTCAAAATTTGTTTGATGCTCTTGAACTTTTCTCGTAAATCCATGATCTTCTGAAAATCTCTATAAGCCTCAAAATGACTGCATAACTGGTTGACAGCCTGAAATGCATACCCAACCCAT
>JAYDZE010544503.1:0-14189 GCA_034509125.1 Monilaria moniliformis | reverse complement strand
TACTATAAACCGAAAAACCGAATTTATATTTAATATTATATATATATATATATATATATATTAACAATATAATAATAACTAAATATATGTATATATATTTATATGTATATATATATATATATGTATTTAATATATGCAAATATTTATATTTTTACATATATATATATATATCATATATATACATAACATTTTTTGGATTTTTCGGTTTTTTTTCCAGTTTTTCGGATAATTTTATGAAATTTTGATTTTTCGGTTCGAATCGGTTTTCATAGTTCGGATTTCGGTTTTTCGGGTTCGGTTTTTCCAGGTAATTCGGTTCGGTTCGGTTTTAATTTTTTTAAAAATTCAGTTTTTCGGTTCGATTCGGTTCGGTTCGGTTTGGGCAAAAAACCGAACCAAAAACCGAATGTTTACCCCTAAACGAAAATTTGCTGAATTAAAAGGCTAATTAGGCCTTAATTTTTTTATAACTTGATTTGTTAGTTTTATTGCTGGATGTTCAAAATTACATAGTTTGAGTTCTGATTAATTATATAAGTCTAACAACTATGTTTATACTTAGTTAATTTAATCTCGAAACATAAATAAACATATGCACATTTCATAATAATAATGAATACAAATTATGTAAATCACAAATTCAAACAATCAGTTGTTGAAAATCGAAGAAATAGCTCACATGTATTAGTCGATTCTACTTGATAAAATTCCCAAACTTATATTTATAATTATTGACATGATGAAACATAATTAATTATCCATTCTTTTCCATTATTCATGAATCTTGTCTCGTATTTTTAATCATTTTTTATTTATTATATTTATTATACCTTCTAATTGCATAGAAATTCTAATAATTCATTAAGGGGACCAAAGCGTGCCCAAATTTATTCGACTAAATCATGTTAGAGTCGATCGTGGTGAACGCCACCGCGCGACGAATCACGATGATTTAGGTATTCTGGGAATGCTCGACGCACCTTGGTTTGGGACATCTCTTACGATTGGGGAGCTCGAGGATCCAGCCATGTTCTTGTTTACACAATTAGGGGTGTTCGTTCATTCGTCCTCGATAACCATGTTGTGTCATATAATGCAGGCATGATATCGACAAGCACGTTCCTGAACCCCAAACACCCCAAACTAAAAATAAATCTCTGCGTATACCGGACCGATTATGAAATACATCTTCCCCCCATTTTCTGGTTCATCGGAGAAATAATACTACACGAGGCAAACAACTGCAACTTGTCGTTCTCAGTGCACGTACATCCTCGATCAGAATTCAGGAGCCAGAGCCAGAGCTGGCGGAGCCTGCAAATAACAAGCAGTGACTGATTAAATGACTGAAATAAGGTGATCAACACACTCGTCATCCGAACTGCTATCATAAGCACCGTATGGATTAATCATTTGCAAAAGAGTTGAAGAGAAATATGGAATAGAGAAAATTGAGAAAAAATGAAAAAAAAAATGAATGGTGTGAAAATGAAATGAAAAAATGAATATATCTATAAGAAAAAATGGAATAAATAAAAAATATTAAAAAATTGAAGAAAAATTGATCAAAGATAGTTGAGCAACAATAGTATTCAAAATAAAGGAAAAATTCATAAATAATGTTTTTTATTTTAAAAAATAAAAAAGTCTACCAAAATTTTGCCACTCGCACGTACAGTGAATAGGCATCACAACCGATATCACGACCAATACTGATTGGAGGAGATGGGGAAAGCAAGTGGCGAGTCGGCTCACTCTCTTTCCTTTGGTTGCGCGCCGCTCATCCCGCCCCATCATTTGCAACGTATTAACCTAGCTACTCAAAGCAATGAAGTTGAAGAAGCTTGCTCGACGTCCCATGCAAAGCTGCATGCACAGTCGAACAGTCCAGTGGCCAAAAGCTGCGCCACCGAGGCAGGTCTTGATCCAACTCAGCTGAAGTATAGTAGCTGGAAAGATGCCCTACTATCGACAGCTTGAAGATCAGTACAACACTTAAGCTAGCCGTTGGCACGTGATATTTTGGATCAAGATATTTAACTTTCTGTTTTGCTATTTTGTAACCTAGTGTGTTTGTCCTCTTATAACTAGGGTTTGTATAGCTGATTCTAGGTCTTTTCTAGAGCTGCTATATATAGTGATGCAGCTTATGTATTTTGCACAAAAAGATAAATGAATACAGTTTTTCAAGTAATGTTTTGGGTTCTACTTTCGAACATGAGTTGGTTTGTTTTCGATCCTAGAATCCTTTACAACGTAGCCCTTACACATTCCGTCCCTCTAAAATGAGCCAAAAGGTTTCCATGGGGATGCTCTTATTATGTAATTTGCGGATGTGTAATCATTCTCTCGCTTCCCCCATCGCTCTCTCTCTCTTGAAAAACAGCACCCTGTATCTTTTATAATTTTGTATCCTCTCTTTAATTATTTAATTGTAACAATAACAAAAGGAATCTCCCTTTCTCACTTCGCACTAGTCAAATGTCTGCTGCTCTTGCCCAACGACCAATTCACTAGTTCACGCAAGTTTTCTTCTTAAATCTATTTTTCTTCTCAATTATTGATGCGGTTTCGCTACTTTTTTAGCTATTCTGTAGTATTTTAGCTCAGATCGGTTTTTGTTGAATCCAATTTCCCCATTTTGGGCTTTTTTCGATTTTTTTGGGTCACCTGAAAGCCATGTAGTGGGGTTTCTTTTCGGTGAGGGGTTTAGGTTAGAAAAATTGGATGAATTTATTGAGATTGCAGATATTGATTTTGAGTATGGGATGCTTTGTTATGTGTTTTTTCTGTGAAGAATTGTTGTGGAGTTGAATTGAATTGGGAAATTTGTGAACGGTTTTCTTCTTTTGGGGGTTCATGGCCCGAATTTGATGTTTACTTGTGGGAATCAGGAAATTCAATTTAGGGTTTCTTATATGGAAGTATGACTGAGATGGGTTTCGCTCTTGTTTTCATGTGATTTTGAGGCTTGATTTTGGTGTGGTTTGTGATAGGGTTATCCAAAAAGAATGCTCAATAGGTTTACTTGATTTTACAGAGTGGCAGCTTAGATTTTGAAATGTTAAGGGAAGAAGAGAAAGATCAGGGATCCAGTGTTGGTTGGAAAACGTTTTCGAGGTCCGTATCATGGACTGAGCGTCCACCTAGGAAATCCAATTCTAATCCGCAATGGAACAGCAAGGCGAGGGCGTGTTTACCGCCCCTTCAGCCTCTTTCTATTGTCCGACCAAGTATTGAAGAATGGCCAAGAGCTGGGTCAGATGATCTTGGCGTATGGCCTAATCCTCCGACTCCTGGTGCAAGGCCTGGATCAAAAACACCCCGTGGAGCCTCGAGTTCTGATATACCTCCGAGAGAGTTTGATTGCAGGAAGGACAAGCTTGCATTTTTTGACAAGGAGTGCTCGAGGATTTTAGATCATATATATTTGGGAAGTGATATGATTGCCAAGAACCGTGAGATCCTACACCAGAGAGGGATTACCCATGTGCTCAACTGTGTTGGGTTTGTTTGCCCAGAATATTTCAGGAATGAGCTTGTGTATAAGACCCTTTGGCTGCAGGACAGTCCGTCTGAGGATATCACTAGTATTCTCTATGATGTGTTCGATTACTTTGAAGATATTCGTGAACAAGGTGGGCATGTCCTTGTCCATTGTTGTCATGGGGTATCTCGATCAACCTCATTGGTCATTGCATATCTTATGTGGAAAGAAGGGCAGAGTTTCGATGATGCTTTCCAGCATGTGAAAACAGCCAGAGGAGTGACTAATCCGAATGTGGGATTTGCTTGCCAACTTTTACAATGCCAGAAGCGTGTACATGCTCTGCCTGCTAGCCCAACTTCTGTTCTTAGAATGTATCGTATGGCACCTCACTCACCGTATGACCCCCTTCATCTTGTGCCGAAAATGTTGTGTGAAGCAGGCGCCAACAGGCTTGATTCTCGTGGAGCGTTCATAGTTCACATTCCTTCTGCTTTATATATCTGGATAGGGAGGCACTGCTCCTCGGTGATGTCTGAGATTGCAAGGGCGGCTACTTCCCAAATTATTCGTTACGAGAGGGTTAAGGGTCCAGTTATAGTCATCAAAGAAGGGGAAGAGATGTTTGAATTTTGGGATGCTTTTAGCCATAGAAAATGTCTGGCTGAAGGCCGTCATGTGAAGTCTGTGGAGGAAAAGGGGCTCTCTGTAGGGTCCGACATGGCTACCATTGTTCCATGTCTGAAAAGGAAACTTGATGAGTACGATTTAGATTTTGATATCTTCCACAGGGCACTTGCTGGTGGGGTCGTACCGCCTTGTCCATCATCTGAAGCCAGATCCGAGACGTGCATTCCTTCCAGAGAGAATGGTTGGAACAGATTAAGAAGTGAGTTCGCAGATGGTATTATGAAGGAATTTGCCACAGACTCTGGTGTCTCGCAGAGATGTCATAAACTGGAAGCAGTGGATGCGTGTTCAGTGAAAGACACTGACTCGTCTGCTAATATTTCAAGGTCTCCGAGTATCATGACTGATTCCCAGGATTCAGTCGCTTCTTGTGTATCCAGCAACCTAGGTTTTGATACTTCGCTAGTGGAATCTCCGTCCTTCAATCTGGTGGATTCTTTTTCTTCATTCTTTGTTAGTAAACCAAAATCGAATTCAACGTCGCCGTCAATCTCACCTTCTACATCTGATTATTCGAGTTCATTTAGCTTCTCACCCTCTTCATCTAATTGGTCTGACTTATCATTCGTATCTGCTCAACCGTCACCTCACACACTTGAATCAAGTGATAATAATCCTAGTAAAAGAGGTCGTACAGAGGAAGGTCTTTGTTGTGTAGATGAAAGTACATGTTTACGTGATAACGCAGCTCCTTCTCTATCAGGAGATGCAACCTTCGTTTGTCATGTTTCGAGAGCAGCTGGTTTATGTTCAACCTCTGGACAAAGTTTGCTCTCCCTTGCAGAACGTAGAGGTAGCAGTCTTCCTTCTCGGATGATTTTGCCCTCCATTGACGAGGAATCTCATATTTCAGAAAACCTGCCAAGATTCTTGGAAGATGATGCCGTGAAGGATGTTGACTATGAAAACCTCCATCCTGGCGTTTCGCTGAAAAGTGAAAGGGAAGAGCCGATTCGAGATGCAAATGGCCATGTGGCTGACGGTGACTGTCCAACCACATCTCCAGTTGAAAAGACGTATGACATTTCATGTTACAGCAGATGATTTGACTGATAAAATAGCGTTAACTACTAATCTAGTGTCCCTCAAGTCGTCTTCTATGCATGAATCGAACATGCATTAGGGCATCTTCGGTTCTAGATCAGTTTGTGTTATACTTTTTCTCCTGCAGAGCTTTCTGGCTTAAAATTCCCTGATTACTTTTATGTGTGGATAGGGCGTAATGGGACATCGAAGGAAGTCATAGTAAGATGATTGGATACAAGAGCAAAAATGATGATGATAGTGTTCATTTGGAGACAAATTGGTCAGAATCTTCTCATTTAGGAGGGCTTCAGCATAGGTGATCTAGTTAAGGTACATAATCCTCATCGAAACTAATTATACACACATTGATCATGATAGGCTGAAAAGCTTATATGTACACGTTGGATGATGGACTCCTGCGATAATAGCAACCAGATTGACAATTACACCAAATCTCCCTTTGTTTGAGAGGGAAAGTATTGTGAGAAATCTAATTCTCATATCGGAATCTATTACTTAAAACTTCCAGAGTTCTTGAATACTCAGGATACAACTTTCTTAATATGTCAGAATTCATAGACGTGTGTATGTATGAGAGAGATGTGTGAAATGAATATAAAATGTGAGCTATTTGTAAGTAAGAGGTTTATCCAAATGCATGTATAACATGAAATATATATTGTCTGCAAGACAAATGATAGGAAACAAGATTAGCTCTTAGAACTACGTTTCTTCATTGAATCGACATTCTAAGTTAGGGATGGAAATAAATTGGGCTTGGGGAGGATTCATGGGTGCAGGGCGGCCCTTTTGCAGCGTTAACCCTTCCTTCACATTTCTCATCTTCTTAGCCCTCACTTCCTTCACTAGCCTTTACTCTGGAGTCCTCCTTGTAATGGAAGTCTATTTTTTATCAATATGGTAAAAAAATTATAGAAGTAGGCTTAATTATTTATTTTATTCTGTTTTTGGTTTCCACATCAAAAGACACATAGGTGTTACATAGGTAATATTGATGATAATTTATTATGAAGTAGCTAAGTTCTTGAATTTGCCTCTTTTCATGTCAGTTCCAGATAGTCAAGGAAGGTGAAGAACCATTACAGCTCCTCAAGCATCTGGCATGCTTCTTGTTAGACAAGTATGTATCTAGATAGTGGAATCGAGCAACGGTGAGAACCACCATATAGGTAGGCAGGATCTTAAAAAAAATTCTCTTACGAACCTTTGATTGCAGCTCCAATGAGTTGCATTGGCATCCCAAAGCTGGAGATGTAAGGACAGAATTCATTTTTAATTCTAAAAACAGGGAGTAATTGTGTATGTTTATAGGAAGGATTTTATACAACAATTCCTGATGTAATAAGTGCTATACCACCGTTCCTATAGTCATCTTTATCTAATTATTTCGCCATCTCTCTCACCTTACAAGGTTTTCCTCATCAGGGACACGAACTCGTCGCTCCAGGTTTGGTTGGTAAAAGTAGATTTACTTTTGTCTGAAGTTTTAAACTATGATTTGATGATTTCAGGGCTATTCGCATCCACGTGTTCGATTTATTCTCCGTACAGTTCTTGATTTCAAGATCTGCAAATCCATGCTTCTGCTGTTCTTGAAATCTGATGCGCTTGAAATGTTCTTGAAATGCTTCTGAAAATCCATGATTTAGAGGTCTCTTGCTGCAAATGTTATCTAGATTTATTTTTACCCTATTTGGACCAGAAATATTACACAAATATTTATATTTGAATATTTGGTTAATTTAGTCATTTTTTTGTGTAAAATGTGATTTTGCAGTCATAAACGCAGCAGAAAACCATGCCAGTGAAATGTGAAAATTGCACAAATTCACATTGTTGCATGTCTATTTCTTGAAAAAAATATAGAGGTGTAATGAACTACATCGTTACTATTAAGTCATGGGTTAGAATTCTGCAAACATGAGTAAAAATATGATATGCAATCTAAATAAGATAGTTGGACGGTTATATATATGATATATACAGTTAAAATGGTTGAAGAAATACAATTCTCATAGACAAATTAATAAATTTCTTTCATAAAAGTATGAGTTTTCAATATTATTTGATTTTAAAAGACTAAGTTCTTCATCCACATGTGTGCAAATATCGTTAATGTTGATATATATTTTGTTAGGTTTTATTTAATTATTTTCGGTCTTAAAAAAAAAAGTTTTGAATGTCTCTTTCCTGTTGAAATGGAAAATACCGAAAACAAACAGATTTCAAGTCCGTAGGAGAGCACCTGAAACTTCAATGTAAAGAGGCTAAAATTGTTGGTTGTGTTTGTGTTTATAAGACGTAGAGAAGGTATAATAGACTGACGTCGCGAAATTTGATTTTTTTCAAAATGCTCTTAAGTCGACAGTGGATTACCACTGTGAGTGTAGTAGAAAAATTCTAATATCATTCTATTTGTTTGCTAATTATTTTATTCTATTTGTTTACTAATTGTTTGGTTTATTAAAACAAAATAATTTGAAGATTTCAATTTCCAAATTTTCCATAAAACTTAGAACACTTCATTTAATTTGGTGTAAGAGAGGTTGTTCATATTATTAAATGTACACATAAATAAGAAAAATTCAGAACAACTTACTAACTAGTAACAACCACACCATATTCTCTAAAGAAATCACAACAAAAAGTGCTAGACATTAAATGTGGTTTTTTGAAAAAAAAAATTAAAATTTGAAAGACAACATCCGAAACTTTGATGTAAAAAGACTAAAAATGTCGCAAATTTTGATTTTCTAAACTATTCTAAAGCCCGTGATGGTTCATTGCGAAGAACTTTGCATTAAATTTGTGTATAATTATAAATACTAGATTGAATTATATGATAATAATTTAATTAATAACATATTTCAGAAGCAAAATAATGTAGTGTTGAATCCACAATCGGCTACGCCATAATCGCCGATGACAGCAACCATAGAGGCTCACGATGGGTGGACCACCGTGGCCCACAATCGCCGCACTATCGCAGGTGTGGCAGAAAAATTGCAATATTCATTCTAATCGTAATAAATTTGTTTTATTTCATCTTTGCTAACCTTAGATGGCAAGGCAACGTATTTTGATACATTATGGTGGTCATTGGGACTAATCGACATACGTAGACCAAGATACGGTTTTTATCTATGTGGAGGTGGGCAACGTGAGTCAAGATCATCTAATGCATTTGATTTTGAGATGCATTATGCAGCGGAAAAAGATACAGATTATTTGCTTTTCTATTTCACATGTATAGACGACGAGAAACAAGTTAATGGTTTGCCAGAAAGTGATATCAAGTTACTTTGAATGCTAGTGGAACATAAACAAAATCAAGATATTTATGTCATTGAGAGAGGCAATCAAACTGCCCCGTAATGAATGTGAGAAACATCAGCCCAAGACTAGAGCACAATGACATACATCATAGCACGCCACTTGAAGATGGGTGGAAAATTTCTCTGAAGGAGATGAGGGGAATAACTCTGAAGACGTGGAGGATAAAAGACATAGAGAAGCGATTTGCATTATGACTTCAGAGTTCTTTGCTTGGATTCGACAAGCGACCTAAATAGAGTATGCCAATGATCGTTTTGTCAGCACCGTTTGATGTATATTTGCACGCAAGGTAGAAACCAATACTTTTTTAGATTGTGTGTTTTAAGGGTGCATGTATTTGGAGAATTACTAAGTTGACATTGGAGTGCAGCTGCTTCTCGAACTTGGGCGTATGGCTGCAAGAAAGGTCACTGCTAAAGCTGTTTCTACGTTTTTTGCTTGTACATTTGTGAATGAGGGATAAGATTCGAATCAAAAGTGCAAATCATTGTCGGCTCGGGCTCCTTTCTTATTGCAATTTTTTTTTCGGCCGGGGCACCTTTCTTGTTGCAATTTTTACAGGAGCGATGAAGCGAATATCATACGAGTCCCAGTTCATAAAGTCTGCATGTAATACTCTTTATTCTCTTCCTCAAAAGAGGCACTTTCTCGTATATTTCGAACTGCAAAATTTAAACACAAACTATTATCAATATGTTATTTAATGAAAAATATTTAATTAAAATACTATATACATTATGTTGCCGTAAGGAATGAAATTGATCTTCACTGGTATGGCTCTCCACATCAAATATCGAGGCATAATACGGTCTCAGGTTTCATAGCACCGTCCAATTCCAAAAGGACCTCGTATAACCTTAGCTACTAAGCTCAAGTTTGTTCCGTAAAAGTGGTAATCGTAATCTTCCTAATTGGGTTTCATTGTCATACTATCAGTATAATAGTTCAACACTTTATAAGTATACGATCCCCATGAAACCAGTCCCAGCTCTCAAAGTACTCAACTAGTGCCCATGCTCAATCATTTATCGTGATGTTATCCCGACATAGGAGGAACAAATAATAGATGAATAAGTTCAATGTTTCTAACAATATCTTTGCCATTGATTTTTTTTTCGTAAATTACTTACACTTGTACGACTATTTTTGAATATTCTATGGTATATACTTGTCAAGTAAATTCGATGTGTGGCATGTAAGTCAAAGTTGTAGTTCCCAAAGTACAACCATGTAATCCAAGCATAATACTCTGCTGTGAAATGAACCGTCCGCTCACTAATTTGGAACCAAGTCTCAGCATCAGTATAACTTAGTACCCCTTCTCATTTTTCAACTATTAGGATATTAGGTGATGTAATGCATTGTTTGCATCTTTATTTCTCTTAATGCCTATAAACGCCCTACAACATCAGCCTTGAATCTTTTTATTATTTATTTTCCTCTGATTTGCTTTAAAATGCGCGTCATCTAGGTAATACATCGACACGCATGTAAAGATTCATATCCCGAGAGATGTGACAAAATGTTAGTTTCCTCCATTCTTAATGAGGCTGCAATATCAATCAATATAAAGCATTAAGATCATGAAATAGTACTTTAAATGAAATTCCAAAAAACTGTCCAAATTGGGCATGTTGGTTGAGTCACGATGGCACCAACATGAGGCTGTCTATCTTGCCCACATTGGAGGCTCCCGCGGTGGTGCCATCGTGTAAGAGGCACTGTGTCCACGGTGATGTCACTCACGATGGCACCATCGTTGGTATGGTAGCTCACTCATGATGGCACCACCGTGGGAGCCCACAACATGGGTGAGATGGGAAGTCATTGTGCCCACGATGGTGCCACTCATTATGGCACCATTGTAGGCATGATCGGGCACTCACGATGGTACCACCGTGAGAGTCCCTAACATGGGCGAGATGCGCAGCGTCACGGTGGTGACCGTCGGCATCGTGGAGCTTCTCTATGGGCATATAAACATCACAATCCACAACCATCGAAAAACATTTTCAACTTCAAACACCCCCCAAGGCCATCAATTCAACACAAAATATGAACTTAACTAGACATGAATTTCAATTTCAATTTCGAGTTTGAAGTTAGGTATCTAACCAGAAGCTGTTGTTCGTGGATGAACTTTACTCCAGACGACGACGACACCGCCGCCTCGCCCTCGCGTGACCCATCGCTCTCGGTGGCACTGCTACACATCTCGCCAGAAAATATATGTCATGGGGGGTCGTGCAACTGTGGTCGGTAACAACAATTTAAAGAGAAAGAGATAGATAGAAAGAGAGAGAATCCGATTTCGGGGGACCGATGCTCTAGTCTTTTTTTCATTAAAAAATATAATGTTTTTAATTAAGTGGTGGGCCATTAAAGGGGTATTATAGTATTTTCAATTGAAATGGTATGGAAAACTCATACTTTTATTGGATATGATATTTAACGTGTATAGTTATGATTATGGTATCAAAAAAGTGAGACTCATATATATATATATATATATAGGGGTGTGTTAGATTAAAAACAGTCCTATAATGTTTAACTAAGAACAAATCTCAACCATTGGATTACATCAATGGACGGTCGGAATTTTGTTATACGTTACAACATTATACCATTACCAAAAGAGCATTACAGGGGTAATTTTGTCTGTGCGAGAAATTCGAGCGGGAGTTAATTTTGGAAATTGCCGATAATTTCGGCACGTAATCTAAACCAAATCTACACCACGATTACATCACGTAATCGACGTCAAATCTGTGCAAAAAATATCATTTTTACAGCATTGTTTGATAGGCTCTTCGACTTCTACTTTCGGACTGTGTTCGACCAAGAGATCATTTTCTTCTTCAACGTTCCCGACGGCGTCCAGGAAATCGCTCTACATTCATCCTTTTTGCAATACTTACACGTATCAATGGAGAGACGCAGCACTTAGGCATCGAACCGACCGTCTTCTTCCAACAGTATGTTCAATTTTAAAAAAAAATTGCATGCGTCGGTTCCATTTTTGTGGTTTCTATGTTTTTGTGTTTTTTGGCATCAAACTCCGGTGTTCTTTCTGTGTTTTAGTGTTTAAACTAGTTCGTTATTTCTATGTTTTTTTGGCATTAATGTGCCCAGTTTCTATTGTCATTTTCTAAATAACTAGGGTTTTCCTGCGTTTTTGTTGTGTATATTTTCTGGCAATTTTTGCAATTTGTTTCTGTAATTTTCTGCAATTTCTTTCTGTAATTTCCGGCGTCATTCGTTGCTGTGTTGTGTTACGTGTAATACTTTGGTGTGTTATGTGTAATGCATTTTGTGTATTATGTGTAATGTCTTTCTTTAGTATTTTGTGATGTTTCTGAATGAACCTTAGATTATGTTTTGTTGGATTATAATATTACCAAAATGGTAATTTATGCGATTTCTTTCTGTAATTCTGGTGCCATCCTGTATAGCATTAAAATAATAATATTGGGAGCTCAATACAATGTTGTGCCTATGTGATATGTGATGATATTTGGTTTTTGATTATATTGTTTCCCATAAAGTGATGAATGCATATTTAATACTATTGTATAATGTGTAATGAAGTTGTATATTTCGAGTATTGCTGATATGTACTAGTTGTAATGCTTCAGGATAATGCTTTTGCAATATGCTATTGTGTTCTGTATTATGTATAATACTTTTGCGTCTTATTTGTAATGCCTTTTTTTAGGTTTTGTGATGCTTTAGTTTATATTCGTTTGTTATTGGCAATTATATTGTTTACTGTGACAAATGTTGATTTTCATAAGTTTTTATGCTTGTTTATAATTGTTGATTGTGATTTACTTTATGTTAGCTGGTAAAACACAACATGTCGCAAACAACGTGAATTATGACAGTGACGTGCCACTCGTAAGGCTTCTGAATTGCAAGCGATCAAGAGGCAAATATGTGGCTCCTCAACCCACAGAACGTAAGTTGGTGATTAAAAGAACACCGGAGTTCTTTGTTCATACTTTGAAGGGGCTGAACGACAGGCAAAAAACAACAATCAATGAAATGGGCTTGGAAATAGCATTCTACGCAGCATAACATATCATTGTGAATCGGAGATGCTTTGGACTATTCCGTATAATGCTATATATATATATATAACTAAAATGACATAATGAGATCCCCTATTAGCATTATGATGTAATCAAATATATATCGTTAATATGTGTAATAATTATTAGCATTATCGTGTAATCAGGTAGATATTGCGAATAATAGGTTTCAATCCCACTTCTGTCACGGCCGCACCTTATTAAGGATAATAAAGCTCGGTTATCGTGACTGGGGGTGGGGATTAAGAAGCAGGATTAGAAAGGGGTAATGAATTTGATATACGTCTCAAGGATATTAATAACTTCATCAATGGAAATATACCGATTTCTCGATATGTCGAATGAAATAGTCTCACAATAATGAGAATGATAAATCAGAGTATTGGGAGGAATACACATAATCCATCCCTAAATTCGTACTTATATGCAGCGGAATACATAGAATACGGTGACATGTATGAAGACATGCACCTCTGAAAGTCTTGTCTAGAAAATGAACATTTTCAGACTTATTCAGCACACCCTACTCCTCATTCACGGCTCAACCTGCACATTTAGAAATATATACAGGGCTAAGTACAACAATACTCAGTGGAAACATACCAAAATATACACACAATCATTTGAAAATATTATCATACCATCACAATAAAGCACGAGGGTTTTATCTTAAAAAGGCCCGAGTTTACTAAATTTCTTTGTAATCTTAAAGTTCGACTACGCAGTCTAAGTTCTCTTCATCATAAACCATATCTAATCATAATGTGTCGGGGAGGTGGCCACCTCCCACGGTCACCCTTTCTCAACTTGTGACGGGAAGGTGGCCACCTTCCACGGTCACAGGACTGGCCAACCCGCTCGAGGACTCACGGTACCCTTGTGTACACTAGTCCGAGGAGGGACGCTACCCTTTATGGGATCCGAATTCGATTTCATAACCTTTGGCATAGCCAACAAATAGGCATTCTCATAAAACAAACATTTTTGGCATGACAATAACGTTAAATCCACGAACCTGAGTTCGGGTTTTAAAACAAAAATCAAGATCATAACTTTCTCGCATGCATTTAATATTAGAGTATATTAAAGCCCATAGTTGGACAGGAAAACCCTCCTAAATTTTCTCCTTGATCTGAAATATAATACCTTGGTGATTGTACCGTCTTTCCTCCTCTCGATTTCCTTATTTCACAAGGTAAGTTAAATTTTAGCTTAAAGAATTATTTGCACAATCGTGTGATATGCACGTGTCCTATTGAGGCATGTCTTCTATGTCTCTTTTTTTAGCATCTCCTATAAGGAAATTCTTTATCCCATACTTTAAAATTTATCCGACGTTAAATTTCGCGTCTTTATTGATTATAATTAAAGATTCATTTATTCTTAATTTCCTTGGTTAAGGAAATTCTAATTCCTTTGAAGTAATTAAATCGGGAAATTTAATTATTCAAGATTAATCCGAAGATTAATTAACTTAGGATCTTTCTTGAATCATATGATTTAATCCTTTATAAATTAATCCTTAGATTAATTTACTA